>PVKN010002018.1:0-45784 GCA_004027915.1 Capromys pilorides
TTAAAAATTGTAAAGCAAACAATTCACAGAATGTCTATGCTTTCCCTGGAACACTGCTTAGCTGGCATGCTGTCAGCAAACAGAAGGAAATCCAGTGTTATCACTCATGACAGAGAACACAACATGATAAAGAGAAAGAAATTTGGGCTGAAGGAAGAACTGATGCCGAAAGGCCTGGGATGATTTGCAGCGCGCTCCAGGGCTGGAGCGGCCTGGCAGTGTTGTTCTTTTCAACAACCGCTTGTTATCAGCCCAGAAAGA
Organism: Capromys pilorides; assembly: GCA_004027915.1. Classification (NCBI taxonomy): domain Eukaryota; kingdom Metazoa; phylum Chordata; class Mammalia; order Rodentia; family Capromyidae; genus Capromys; species Capromys pilorides. The sequence goes on from PVKN010002018.1 coordinate 262, forward strand.
GGAGCAATGAGCCCAACTGCTATTATTAAAAGCTGAATGAATGAAAGAAAAACAGAAGACTTCATTAAATGCTGCCAAAGGCTACGGTTCATTATGAATCTCCCCATACAGCAACCAACAATCCAATAATGGTATTATGTTTCCAATAATATATCTAAGTAGCTCTTACTGCAAATAATTGTGGCTCGGCATACAATAGATCTGTTGCACAGGGAAATTTCTTAGCTCAAACATCTTCATTTTATTGATATTCCATAACATTAAACTAAGTGAAATAAATCAGCATAGAGTCAAACAATAGCATAAACTGTCTGAAATGTTTATCTCCGTCTTTTTTCAGTCTGGGGACCGCTTTCCTATATTCATTGCTTGTCAGTGTTGACAAACTAACTCTGCCTTGTTGTCCTCTCAGAGCCAGCTGGTGTATCTCTCTTAAGTCTGCTCCCCACAGATTCGCATTCCTGGCTGCTCTCTTCTCCAAAACACTCCCTGATACACTTTCCATGATTGTTGAACTTTGTAGGTTTGTTATTGTTTTTATTGTGCATTGTTAGGTCTGTTGTATCAAACAAGTTAAAAACCCTATGCCAGGCATGGTGATGCATATCTGTAATCCCAGCACTTGGGAGGCTGAGGTAGGAGGATCAATGTGAGTTCGAGACCAGCCTGGGCTACAAAAGTGAGCTCAAGGACAGCCTGAACTGCATAGCGAGACCCTGTCTCAAAAAGACAAAAAAAAAACCGCTATGGCCTCTCCTGATCTTCTCCCACTATTCACTGTCCAAAATACTTTTTCTTTCCCAATTTCTCAGAGAGACACCTCCTAGGGAAGTTTTAACTTGATGAAAAATGTACATGACATGGACTGTCAGCGGGGGAACTTAACCATCCATATGTTGGGCTGTTGGGCTTTTCATTTGAGTTTACAATAATTGTGATGTCTCAGTGTTGATAAGTAATTCCGGTCAAGAAAAAAAAGTAAAGGGAACTGAGGAGATAGCTTGATGGTCTAAGCACCTGCCTGTTGAGCACAAGGACCCAGGTTTGATCCCCGGTACTGCATGCCGTGCCAGCCACTGAAACTGGGCATGGAGGTGCATACCTGTAATCTCAACACTGGGGAGGCTGAGACAGGAGGATCACTACAGGTCCAAGCCGCATAGCCAGACCCTATACCTAATAAATAAGTAAAAGATTTTTTAAAAGGTAAAGAAAGTTCAAATGTCATCTCCATGTAGAATAAGAAGATAACATTTGTAGAAACGTATATGTAACCCATACATACTGAAAAAGCGATGGGCGGTAACATCACAGAGAAGACAGCTCTCCAAGGAGGATACTGGATGGGCGCTATACTGCCAGAGCTTCTGCTTTATGCATAAAAAGACAGATGAATTTATGTTGGGGGGAAACCAATGTTTTCTCCTCACCTATCGGTAGACTTATGGCGGTGAGTTCTATAATAAAAGACAGATTAACAAAAGAAGAGCACATAAATTTACTCGAGCTTTATTGGGCATGGGCACTGTCAAAAATAAAGAGCCAAACGTAGATGGAAACCTGTACACAGGTTTTTTTTTTTTTCTGTGCTCATATTTTTATGCTAAGTGTGATGAAGCTGACAGTGGTGCAGTGGTGTAGTTGGAAAGGGACATGGAAGAAAGCAGGGCCTGGGATGCAGCTGCGTGGCAGAGTGCCTGCCTGGCAAGCACAAGGCCCTGGGTTCAATTCCCAGTACAAAAAAAGAGAAGGCAGGAAGGAAGGAAGGCAGGAGGGAAGGAAGGAAATATATATTATCGCATTTATCATTAGCATAGCTTGAACTCCGTTGAGTTACATCAGTTGACTCTGGTAAAGATGATTCTCAAGGTAAAAGATATTTTGATCAGGGAGAGATTTATAGTTGAGGCACAGTATCTGGAGGGCCATGAGATCATGTGGGATAGGAAAATTGATGATGTAAATAATCTGTGCTATAAAAATTTATGCTAGATTAGGAGGAATGTTCAGAACTCAAGAGCATCTGCCCATCGCTTGTCCTGGGAACGCATTGCGCCAAATGTCAAGTCAATCAGCTTCCATAGTTCCAGGGGAACTTCCAGATTGGCCTCCTTCTAGCAGCACTAGACGCCTGAGAGGAACAAGACTGCAAAAATATTCATGCATGATCGTATTTTTATTCACTATAAATGAACTTTTCATTTATTATCCAAAGACATTTTTGAAAGACGGGAAAAAAACATGAGCAATTAGGATGACAACAGCCATAATGTTGAACTGTCGAACAAATTAACATTCATCCTAATTTGAGAACCCTGGAATTTTGAGGTTCTAGAAATTCACTCCACTTAAGCTCTTGCATGAATTATCCTCTAAAACTGACCAATCGCAGCTTCTACTCGTGGCTTCGAGAAACTCTGTGCAGATGCAAAAAGCTGAGAGGAAGCCAGGTACTATACCCGCCTCAGGAGGGCCAGCGAGACGGATACTGATTTAAAATTAAATCTGAGAGCAGTTTGGAATGGGTGGCACATAGTTCCTCTCCAGTACCAGGGGCCCTTGAGGCCAAGTGATCGGGCGTGTGGACCACGCGGGGTGAGGGCCCAGGCTCTAGGAAGCCGGCAGGGCCTTGGCGACAGCCCCGCCGATCCATTGTCCTAACTCCCAGAGCCACGTGAGCGCACCTCCCAGACTTTCCAAGCTTTGAAAGACACAGAAATTGCGGGACCAGAAGGCAACAGAGCCCCCCTCTATGCTCACCTAACCCTTCTTTCTTTCTTTCTTTCTTTCTTTCTTTTCTTTTCAATAAAGTTATTTATTTATTTTAATGTATCTGGTTGTGGCAGGGTCTCACTACACAGCTCAGATTCCTGGTGATCCTCCTGCTTTCAGCCTCCCCAGCGCTGGGATTATAGGCATGGGCGACTGAGCTTGGACTCTGGCTGTCTCAGCCAGCCCTGCAGATGGGGCTGGCACGGCATGTGATAGGGGGGGATTGAACCATTGCCCCTGTGTTTGCCTGTGCCTGCTTAAGCAAGCGCTTTAGCCTGCTGAGCTATCTCACCAGCCCCTCACCTCGCCGATCTTTCTAGAAAATATCTTGGTGCTCTAGCTTCCCTTGCATTCCGTGTCTTCAGTTGACTCTCCTGATATGTCTCCTGAAACTCCGTTTGGCCGTCTTGCTGGCTGGATGCCCCCAGCCCCCTGGCACCACCACAATCCCATTCCCTCTTGGCACATCAAGTGGCGGTACAAGCTCTCATCTGCTGTGTCGCTGCGCTGCTGAGATAGCTTCAGCGGACACCCACGCCCACATTACAAAGAGCAAGCTTCCCTCCATGGTGTTGCACAGAAGCCCCGCACGCCCCTCTCCCCTCACCTCCCTTCTCTTCACCAACAGACAGCACCACAGCTCCTGGCTGCCCCTGCACACCAGAAGCCCCCAGGTCTTCCGCTCCTCCAAGCCTCGGCCTGAGCCTCTCATCGCTTTCCATCCCCAGACTGACTTCCAGCAACTTCCTTGGCCAAACCTCTCCTTGTACCCAAATCGGATTGGAGCTGCACTTCAGACATTGCGTTGAATTGATATCTTCATGTGCCTTGTTACGGTTTGTGTCTAGATAGTGTCCCCCAAACCCTCATGCAGTCATGGGGCGGCTTCTGGAATTTGTAATTGATTATTGTGCAAATGGGTGCTGCCCCTCCCCTGGGGCAGGGGATTTGCATTTCAGTGTAAGGTAGGAAGAGAAGTTAGCTGCTTGAGCTGCTGCTAGCTCTCCCTGGGCTAGCTGCCACCATGAAAGGTTGTTCTCTGCCATGTGACACTCTGCCTTGGAGCCAGCTGAATATGGAGTGAAACTTCTACTAACTGTGAGCTAAATAAATCTTTCCTTTCCTCATTTTGAGTGTCGGGTGTTTGTCTCAGCAATGAGAGAAGATTAACTAAGACAAGCCTCTTCCATTCAAGAATCAATAACTGACAAGAAATAAGCTTTATTGTCTTTATGTTTTCAACAGCACTGTGTGTTCATTGAACATTCGATAAATATTGGGTTAATAGTAGAATTAAATTGCACTGCACCGAGCACATAATGAGGTACAATATCAACAGATACCAAGTGGTGTTTCCCAAAGGAAAGAGCACTTTAAGATCCTTCTTAAAATTTTTCCTTTTCTTCCCCATAAGCAGGTGGATGATAGTTATCCTCTAAGATGCCATCTTCAAGATTACATTTGCTAGTTGTTTTTCTCTGTGTGTGTGTGTGTGTGTGTGTGTGTGTGTGTGTGTGTGTGTGTTTTCATGTTTCATTGCCAGCTAAATAATTTTTAAGGTTTCCTGTTTGTCCCAGGTGAACATATGCATTTGTAATGTTATTTTGTGTTTCTGAAAAAGGAAGAAACTGGACAACTCTTTTTCATTTCAACTAGGAAAGCACAATTGTCAGCAGAAGGCTGGGATTCAATAAGAAGGAAATCCAGGCGATTGCCCCACACCGACGAATTTTTCCTAGGGAAGGTCTAGACTGGGATGTTTTTGTTTTCTATTAATTGCATTGCTAGCAAGTCACAGGTATAGCAATGGATTCACTGAAATATGGCATTGAGAGTCAAGAGATAAGCAGGTGGCTACTCAGCTCCATCTACTCTCAGACTGAGACACGCGCCACTAGGGAAACGTTTTTACTAATAGTGTCACGCCTCAAAATTAATAGACTAAAGAAATGGAAATGTTAATTATGATAAGTGAGCACAGTGTTGGTGACTACTTGGGCTGACATTGCTCAAGGAATGAGAGCTTGATCAGTTAACAAGAACAGGACTGTCCACGCTCTTCTCTTCCTGATAGAGGCTAGCTACTAACTGCTGTTTATCGATTTGTCAACAGAGCAAAAGTGAAATTGGCTACAGATTAGATAAGTACATTTAATTATCATGAAGAGCCCATTGCGGGATGGAGGGTCACCACTGGAGTTACAGTTTCTGTATTTCCAGTGAGTTCACATGTGGGTGTATCTCGACAAATCTAAAACAGAGACTCAAAGACATATGGTCCATACATTTTTGTAGCAGTATTATTGGCAGTAGCCAAAACGTAGAAGTAAGCAATCTGTCCAACAAGGGAGAAACAGAACTTTGCATATACATATTATTTCAGAGAGGAAGATGAAGGGGTTTTCCCACATACTGTACGTAGATGGAGCCAAGATAAGTGATCCAGTCTCACCATCCAGAGGGGGGTTAGGAGAGCAGAGATATAAAACAAATCAGTGCTTTAACCTTATGTAATATTTCTAAGGATCAGTGTATATGTTTGGTAGTGTAGCTCTCCTTCAGTGCCTACCTGTTTAGTATGTAGCGTGCTAAAGCCATGTGTAATCACCTTGAAATACAGCACCTTATCCATGCAACCAAGCAGCTGGCAGCCTCATTTTCTGTGTCTATTAGCAGTGTTGTCCAAAAGCCCTGTGATAAATATTACCAGTGGATGTCAGAGAATGAGAAGAAAATTATTATTAAGAGCTTAAATTGGTAAAATATATCTGAGGAACAATTTGATACTCTTATTGAGAGCTTTAAAATGTTTTATACTAGACACTGAACATCATTAATCATCACAAAAGCACAAATCAAAATCACATTATTCCTCATACATTCACTAGGATGGCTACTACACATATGCACAGGCACACACATGCACACACACACACACATACACACACAAATGTAACATGGTAAGCATGTACAATGGTGAAAAACCTATAAAAACGTTATAGTATTTCTTCAAAAAATTAACAGTACAGTCTCTGTATGTTCCAGTGAGTTCACATGTGGGCGTATCTCGACAAATTTAAAACAGAGACTCAAAGACATGTTGTCCATACATTTTTGTAGCAGTATTACTGGCAGTAGCCAAAAAGTAGAAGTGAGCCCTGTGTCCACCGATGGAGAAACCAAACTTCACATATACACATCACTTCAGAGAGGAAGATGAAGGGATTTTCCCACATACTGTACCGTAGATGGAGCTTGAAGAGATAGCGCCAAGGTAAGCGACCCTGTCACCAAAAGAACAAATCAGTGTTGTACTATTGGTGTAATACCTAGAAAAAAAAGGTCATAAACAGTGTATTCCATCTATGGAAGAACCTAGAAAGGAAAATTCTCAGAGACAGAAAGTGGAGTGAAGGTTGCCAGAGCCTTGCAAAGGCAAGAGAGTGAGAAGCTGGTGCTCAGTGGGAACCCGGGTTCGGCCTTGCAAGGCGGAGAGTCCTGCAGCTGGTTGGCAGCGAGGTGAGCGCGAAGCACGAATGAAGGCCGCAACTTAAAGCCTCAGATGCTTACAAATTCCCTCAAGACCTTCTACTCTTAAAAATGGTGAAGATGATAAGTTTGCATATGTATTCTGTCATAATTTAAAACAAATTAGGGCTATTTCTTTTCTGAGATTTAGCCTTAAAGAGTCATCACATGAAAACATAAATATCTCCAAAAAAATAGTTTTCACTTCATTGCTTACTTTTTAAAAATGGAAACAACTTGAATACCTACCAATAAGAAATTGGTTAGGGGCTGGGGAGATAGATCAGGGGCACAAGTGCCTGCCTGGCAAGTGCACGGTCCTGAGTTCCAACCTCAGTTCCACAAAAAAAAAAAAAAAAAAAAAAAAAAACTGGTTAAACACACTGCTGTACATTCACACAATAGAATGCCATTAAATAAAAGCTTTGGTAGGCCTGCCTCACACCCCGCCAGCTCCAGCACCTCCTCCAGGCCTTCCAAGCCCCCACCAGCACTAAGACCTGCAGCGCCAGGCCAACAGCCTACCAAGGGCAGGTCAGAGAAGCCAACGCTCTGGTGGGGCACAACTGTGATGGCTGAGGCAGGAAGATCTCAAATTCAAGCCCAACCTCAGTAGCTCAATAAAGCTAAGAATAATAATACAAAAAATTAAGAAGTTCCAGGGATGTGGCTATGTTGGAAGGCCCTGGGGTTTCTCCCCAGTATCTCAAAGAGAGATGGAGGTGAAGAACCAGCCGTTCTTGTGTAGAACCATAATTCTTATCAGTTTTCCATCCAGTCTCATCCCCCTAGACCAGGGGATTCGAGGGCCACGTGGCTGTTGGACAGGAAGCACAAACAGCCCAGTTCCATCTCCTCTCTGCACAATGGGGCCCGAAGAAGGGTGCTCTGATGCTGAGCCTCACGCCTCCATCTTCTGATTTCTTATTTACTTGTTTTTGAGACAAACTTGCCTTGAACTCGAGATCCTCCTGCCTCAGACTTCCAAGGACTCCAGGTGAGCAGCTCTGCATCTGGCCCCACGTTTATCTGTTCAACAAAACCTCACTTCCTGCCCAGGTGCGCCCAGTATCTCCCTCCCCTCGGAAGTTCATGCCTGCACACTGGGTTCCTGGAGGCAGCACTACTTGTTCACATAAGAGTGTCAAACAGACCCCAACATTTATGGAGGGGCTGGACTCGGGGCGGGGCGGGGGGGGTGTCTCCGGAACACGAGGTGTAAACATGGTGCTGTCCCTGGAATGAATGCCCACAGGGTCTGCACCCCAAGACCCTGACAGGAAAAATAAATAAATAGATAGATAGATAGATAGATAGATAGATAGATAGATAGATAGATAGATAGATAAATAAATAAATGTGTTTACATGTATATTTGGTAGCAGAAAAATAGCATGAGGTTGGGGCTGGCAAGCTGGCTCAGTGGACTGAAGCACCTGCTTAGGCAAGCTTAGGCAAGTGAAGGGACTGCGGTTCAATCCTCAGCACCACATGCTGCGCCAGCCCTGCCCCAGGGTGGGCTGAGCTGGCCACAAAAAAAAAGAAAAATAGCATGAGATGTCGAGATTTAGAAACATTTCCAAGCAACATGAATGATGTGAATCTCATCATATGCACCTAGGAAAATGTACACAAAAAGTATCTATGTCCTCCTACCCCCACCTACACACACACACACACGCACACGCACACGCACACACACACACACACACACACACACCCCTAGAAAGATTTGCATCAGAGGTAAAACTATAGATAATTTTATTGAATGATGGATTATAAATGATTGCTTTTGCCCTTCTCTTATGAGGAGTTTCCCCTCTAGAAATTCTTTGAAATAAACATCATTTATTTGGATACTTTTAAAAAATCAACTTACATTCATCTTTAATGGGAAGTCTCATTCACAAGGAAATTACAATCTTTGAGTCATAAAAGATAATCTGAAATAAGCAGGCTAAGAAATCTACTGATTAATTTCCGATGGTCCTCTAGGAACCAGATACCCAGTAGCTATGAATTTATTCAAGTTCTGTCTTTGAATTTGCATGTTTTTTTTTTTCATCCAGACAGTATTCTTCAGAGAATCTTATCTTTCATTCTGGAAAATGATTACTCTTGTGCCTGCTAAGAGATACTGGCAGAACCCCAACCCTGGAGTAACTTGGGGTGCAGCAGGCTTTCCTCGGCTCCCTGCCTTCCCAGACAGCAGCGTTTCCCTGGTTCTTCCCTTTTCCTGTCCAAGTAGTTCTCTCACAGAGTGTCCCCTACAGGGCAAATCCAAATGGCATTTGACGCCCTGCTGGTAGCCATCTGAGACCATCTGGACAGGCAGGTCTCACTCCAGAGAGGAGTTTAACGTTTTTTTCATTTTTTTTTTTTTTCATATGGCTTTTTCAGCTGTTTTCAAACTGTTGAAATGACCTTGGCAATGTCCTTCAAAGCAAGCTGTCCTTCATTTTCTCTAGTCCTTTGAAAGCCAGCTCACTGTCTGCATTCAGGACGACCTTCCAGCCCTGGTGTATATGAGACCTACCAAAGTTATCAGTCAAACCATACTTAGGAAGTTCTTTTGAAAGCACTACAAGGCATTGAAAACCAACGGAGAAATAAGTCATACAGATACAAATGTTTTTGCTTAATTAAAGAAAGACTGTACAGGTACACCCAAGAGTAGAGGCCTGGAGAAAAGCAACAACCTGTCCTTGTTGCCGACTCTCTGAACCTTGCTTCAGCGCGTCCAAACCAGTAACAGCAGCAGAGCAGGGAAAGCTGGATTACAAAAAGAATTTCTACCTTAAATTCCATATTGTTTAGAGAAATATTGAGTTTATTTAAGCAATATTTTATTGAGTAAAAATATTAGGACTGGGTCATAGAGATAGCTGAGCAGTCCAAGCACAAGACCCTGGGTTTGGTCCCCAGTATCATACGACGTGCTGGCCCTGCCCCAAGACAATAAGCTATAATCCCAGTGCTGGGGAGGCTGGAATAGGAGGATCACTACAAATCCAAACTGTGTAGTGAGATCCTGTATGAAACACATAAATTTTTTAAAAAATTAGGATATATTTTAGATATGCCAAGATAAACAAGAAGTTTAATCTAGATTGAGATCAAATTGCCCACCTAATAAAGAAATCAAATATGCTACCCAACAGCTATAGAGACAGAAGAGTATTGGCTAAGAGGATGCCTGCTAAGATGACAGTGATAAAACTCACAAGGGGAAACAATGACAGGGGCATTCCTGATGTCAGTGCAACCTGAAACTGTTTTGTGTGTAGTTTAGTTTTGGTTTCGTTTGGTTTGGTCATTTTGCATTTTGTTTTATTTTGTTTGTTTCGTACTGGGATCATATCCAGATCCCTACGCATGCTGGCAAGCTTTATACCACTGAGATGTCACCACAGTCTGAGGCCTGGGAATTGAAAGAGAGGGACCGTATATTCTAACTCTGCTGGACTGTTGTTTTCCCCATATGTTTGGACTGTTGGTTTCCCCACAGATGCCTTATGTTAAAGACCCACTGAAGAGTGAGGGAAGGAGTGTGAAGCTTTCTAAAAATGACAAAGAGAAGAAGACAGTGGAAACGCAAGCCGTGCTATGTGCCAACTCAGGGCTGGACAGAACTCAAATGCTATTTTCCTATAACCAACCAGAGAAAGAGTTAGAACGGAGAAAGCTGGCTAGATCCAGCCCTTACATGAGCAGGGCCATCCAACTGGCAGTTCTGTGAGCTTCAACTGTCTCTGAGGAGCAACTCCTTTGGACAACACAATTGGCACCCTTCAGGGTGGGTACTATGAAGGCTCTCTACTTGGAGACAATCTCAATCCAAGGTCATGTGGCAAATGACTGGTGGCCGGCTGGAGAATCCACACCCAGGCGGTTCTGTCTGTATCTGTTCCCCAGGCACCTTCTTCTGTCTACACACAGCCACCCCCAATATTCAGGGACCCCAAGTTGCCCAATTTCGACCCTTCCTGCAACTTCCTGTCAGACAGCAGAGCCACCATATTCTGAGGGTGCCAGCAGCACATCATCTACCACTGGCAATGAAAACAGCCCCGACATGTCTCTTCTCTTGAAGCTAAGATGCCAAACCCCAAGTCCCTTTTCCACCCCTATCATTCCCACCCCAAAAACTGTGCTTCAAATGATTTGTTGAATAAAAGAGGCACTCATGCAGGAAAGGTGATCTCACCACTTTAAAAATGAATATCCATGCTTAATCTGCTTTTGTTGATCAGCCCTAGGAAAGGACTTTCACATGGAATATAACTGATAAAGTTCACATTAAAAGAAGCTTTTCCTTGCTGAAAAATTAATACGAGTAATCCATGTTCTTAGAGAAAAATTAGAAATTGAAGATAAGCAAAGAGAAGGAAAATGAAGCCACCCTAATCCCAGTATCTAGAGATAAGAGGTATTAAGGCTTTGGCATGGGGCACTCTTTGCTGGGAATGACATGGCTGGAGCTGATTGGTCAGCAGCACGGAGCATGCGTAGAGAGCTGGACTCATTCAGGTGCCCCATTGCCAACAGCGTAGGTGTGGGGTTCACCTTGTGCATTTGCAGGGGTCGACTCTGCAACGGTGGATGTTAGCACAAAACTAAACTAAAACAACTACGACTGCAGCTAAAATTGAAATTAAAACAAACTCTGTAGACAGAGCTGCCCTTGGGATTTGTTTGTTCTTGTTTGTTTTTCTGTGTCAGGTCTGGAAAGTTTTTTTGCACTCACTGAACTGATCAGTTTCATGGATAATTTATGTAATGGATCCAGGTCAAAGAATAAATAAAAACAGCCTATGTTCAAATACAGTCTAATTTTATCACTTCTATGATAGATTAACAGCAAAAAAAAGGTAAACTAAGGGGTAGAAATTGGAGCTCAAATCTCCCCCTTTTTCATAATTATCCATAAAAAAATCTAATGCATGATTGTTTACAATTTAATTTTTATAGTATGTACCAAGTCATTATGAACTGTTTCTAGATGTCCCTCCAAAGCCTCATGTGGTCACAGAGTTTTTAGGAGGTGGCTGAATCTAGTGTGTGTGATGAATTTGTAGGGTAAAACTGGGATTAAATATGCTGGGATTAAGGGGGTGGGGATGCTACATTCACCCTAAAGCAGGAAGCCTGCATATAGGATACGGGACAGAAAAGTGTTGTCTTGCTGTCTGCCCCTGCCACCTACAGCTTGTTGCCCCTTTGCCGTGTGCCATTCCGCCTTGGAGCCCGCTGATTATGGACTGAAACCTCTGCACACTATGAGCTAAGCAGACCTCTTTTCTCCTTGAACAACAGGAAAGGTAAATAGGCGCAAGTGTACAAAGAACAGTTAGCATACAGAGAAGGATGAATTCCCTTGGAAAAGTTCTTGAAACGACAATTGCTTTCTTCAAAAGATTATCTTCAGTGCTTAAAACTTTTAGTCAGAAAACTCAACATAAAGCCGTCAGCAATCCTAAGGGCATGCTGAGTGCGTGGCTTCAGATTCTGTGGCCCCTCCCCTGTTTTTTGATTTTTGTTTTCCCCCACTGAACTCTGCGACTTCACATTCATCAATAGATGACACCAATGAAATTATTTAGGAGATGTCCCAGCTAACTTTAAAAGATGATTTAAGAACATCTGTGTTCCACTTTAATAAGTACGTTTTATTACATCATTGTATCAAGTACCATATACATTATATATGCAAATTTTGTATTTATTTGCTTATTTATTTATTTGGCACAGGGTATCGCCACACGGCTTCGACTCATAGTCGTCCTCCTGTCTCAGCCTCCCCAGTACTGCAATTACAGGCTTGCACCACAATGCCTGGTTTTGGTGGCCCAGAGGATGCACCCAGAGTTCTGGAGCTGGCACAGCATGTGGTACTGGGGATTGAACTTGGGTCCTTGTGCTTGGCAGGCAGGCACTGACACTGCTGAGCTATCTCCTAGCCCCTATGTTTTCTCATTAATAGAATCTGCTGATTGATATTATTAGTATTTTGTCTACAAACCCAAAAGTGGGTTTCTGAGAGGGTAAATGTCCTCCTTATTATGTAATACATGTAGCTATTCATACAGCCAAGTAGCAGAGCCTTGATTTTTAATGTTAGTGGATCTTATTTTAAAACCTATCTTCATCATATATTCTGGAGATCTATTGTACAACTTGTTAATGGATAATTAATAATAATGTAGCGTATTCTTATTATTGTTGAGAACAGATCTTCAATGTTCTCACCACACAACAATCAGTATTGGCACACATATTAATAACTTGATATAATTACATCACAATGTACATATTTCTTGAAACAAAACAACATTGCCGGTCACCAATAGATAGACTTTTTAGTTGTCAATTGTCCCCTAATAAACTCAGCAGGAGCCTAGGGTGTCTTCTTAACCACATTTCACAAAGAACTTGAATAAAAGATGCTTTCACAGGAAAAGAATGGGAATTTGAAATTTTCCATGCTCTAACTTTTAGCCGGCGCCACCCCATGTTTCCCAGTCACGAGAGCGCCCGACAGGAGAGATCTTCAGACGGTCATCTCCAGGGAGGAGGCTCAGCTGAGGACCAGCTGCTTCCAGCAACAGAGCAGTCTACAGGCTGCCGAGGACTCTGACACCTGCAAGCACTGGGACAGCCTCTGAACTTCCCAGGGAAAACTTGGTGACTTTTGGCAAGCCAGTGAGTTTTCCTACCCAACTGCCAAAACATTTGTCAATTCTAGTTTTCCCCTTCTGGTGTCTATATTCCAACCAGGGTACACAGCTTCCAAAAGGAAAAAGAAAAAAAAAAAAAAAAAAACTCTCTGGCAACACTAGAACCTCCTTTTTTTAAACAAATGGTAGGAAGTAACAGTATGATGGGCGTTAAAGATTCAACTTCAGTGGCAGTTTCATCAGTAGATTGAAATATATGAAGCTCCATTCTGTGGTATGAACCCAGCGCATTTTCTACAAAGTGGCTTAAGGCATAAATACAGGCAGCACAACAGAAGCGCCTGACCTGTGGATTATAGTTCTCCTTAACAAATCAGCCTACTTCTTCTTGTTCAACTTGAGTTAATCTCTGCAAGAGTCAGCTTGGGCCAGGCCAGCTGAATTTTGAACTTGCATGTTCTGTTTCCTGGTGGCTTTTTCCTCCTTCCTGTCTTCCTGCCCTGCATAGCTTCCCACTAATGACAGAGTCCTCTAAACAGAAAAAGAAAAAAAAAAAATGAGCCCTGGTGTGGTAGACATTCATTCCATTTATTTTTTCATATGAGCCCTCAGAACTGCAATGTTCTGTAAACTCTTACTAATTTACTAACTCACTGGATATCGAGTTCATTAATAACACGTAGCACAACCGTTCAAATGGTTTTAGATCAGTTTTTTCACGTCCCTCAGTGGACCACTGCAAATGCAAGCTCCTCGCTCCCCAGCGGGGGCCGAACCGCCCATCAGTACAGTCCCATGCTTCCCAAGGCACCGGCCGCCCTTCCCTGCCCAACTTCTCGGCTGCACGGCCCAGCGCCCAGCAGTCCACTTGCTGCTTCTCCCTGCGACTGGAGTCCTCAGCCGACTGCTGCTTCTGGCCGGAGTTTATTGGTTTTGTGCCACTGCAAATTCAAGAGCTGGTAAACTACACTATTGTAATTCCAGAACCATCTGTTCTGAGGCTGGGGTTTCAAAGGCCTGAAGGTTCCTTCTGAGAGATAAACTTAGCACCCCGACACTCATGCTAATACTGATGGAGATGACTGGTGTGTTTAGATCTAGTCCTCTCTTCTCATTTTGTTCATCCAGTTTTCTGTGCTATTTTTTCAAAGGTATCTTTGTGGGTTGGGGAGATAGCTCAGTGGCATAAGTGCTGGCCTGAGAAGTGCGTGGCCCCAAGCTCCAGGCCCAAGCCCACAGGCTGTGTTGGGCCCTGGAACCTGGCATGGAGGTACATGGCAGGTCAGAATTCAAAGCTTCCCAGGCACCCTGCCCCCAAACTTTCTCCCCCTTGGACCCACGCAGGGCCAAACCCAAAACCACAGAGCAGGTCCGCTTTGACCTGGACAGGCAACCATGGAAACTCTCCTTTGTTAACCCTGAGGGTCCCCCGCAGACCGGGCAACCCTGCCAAGATGAGTTCTCCCTCAGCTGTTCCAGCCACCACCCCCCAACCTGTTACCTGGCTGTTCCAGCCCATGGTCACCCTCCCTGAAAGATCCTGCCAAGCCTCCTGGCCCCCTTTGTTGCCTGCTGTCTTGGTCTGCTAGACAGCCAGCCTGCCCCTAATAAATCTGCTCACATCACAATGCTTGGCCTGGTTGATTGCATGAGTTTGGACCTAACAGCACAAACCTGCAATCGTAGTATTCCAGAAATTGAGAAAAGAGGAAGGCTGGTGTTTGAGACCAGCCTGGGGGCTACAAAAGTGAGCACAAGGTCAGCCTGAACTGCATAGCAAGACCCGGTCTCAAAAATAAAATTTAAAAAAAGGTACCTTAGTCTTTCTAAAGTGATCTACACACTGTCTTGTGGCTTGCGCATCTCTGACTGACCTCCTTTCAGCTTGGGTCCATGTTCTACAGTGTGTGTCCTCCCAAAAATGTGTTTCTCATCTCAGGAAGTGAGGAATCCCTGCGGACCCCCAGCTCAGCCAAGCAGATGCTCTGAGGCTGGGGGAGAACAGCCGGAAGGCGTGCGCAGAGAGCAGTGTTTGTCAAGGCTCCGTACAGGGCTGGCTCAGGCCTCTGGGGAGTGGGAGCAGGGTCCTCATGCCCAATTCTTGGCATCACCTGTGCTGAGGAGGAGGAAGGCACAGCTGGGGGGTCGCAGGCCCTGGCTGTGGTTGAGGTAACATTTCTCCCCATCCAGGCTGGTAGCTTTGCATGCTGGCCTTTCCAGAGGATCTGTGCGGTACCCACATCTCTAAGAAGTCCTCTTCTCCTTAAACTTGGTAGAAGCAGGTCTGTGCTCTGTCACTAAGAGTCTTGAGTGAACTCGCTCTTGGCGGCAGGTACTAGGGATTGAATCCAAGAATTGTGTGCACTGAGCCACATCCTCCAGCCTTTTGGAATTTTTATTTTATTTTGAAACCGAGTCTTGCTAAATTCCTCAATTGCTCAGTTACTAAGCTCTGGCTTTTCATCTTCCTGTCTGAGCTTCCCCCGGCGCCGGGGTTAGAGTCATGTGCCTTCTCACCCAGTGTGCTTGACTCTTACTGGAAAACATGTTGATTTTGCTCTTGACTTTGATAAATACGTTGTATAGGGGAAAATAGGTTTACATACACTTTCCCTCAGGATTTTTGTACTATTCCATTTTGTCTTGTAGTTGTACATCTGGTTCTCATTTTGTCATTAATGTTTTTTTTGGTTTTTTGTTTGTTTGTTTGTTTTGTTTTTTTGTCTTTTTGAGACAGAGTTTCAATATGCAGTTCAGGCTGGCCTTGAGCTCACTTCTGTAGCCCAGCCTGGTCTCAAACTTACACCTATCCTCCTGCCTCAGCCTCCCAAGTGCTGGGATTACAGGCATGCGACATGTCATTAATATTTTTTTCCTTTCTTTTTTAGGTGTTTTGAGTGTGTCATCTGCCTATAACCTGTCACTCTCTTTGTCATACCTCATACTTAGCAAGGTCTTTCTGCCTGCCATTTAACACCAGGAGTGTGTGTGTGTGTGTGTGTGTGTGTGTGTGTGTGTGTGTCTATATCTTCTAGTGGATTGGCCCATCCTATGTGTCTTAAATTTCATTTTGTATTTCTATGCCTTTCTTAACTATGGATTATGTCTTATCTCTGAGTTGTCAAATTGATATGCACATGTGTCACCCTCACATCTCATTATGAAGGAAGATTCTGATTCAGTGTTGTGGGGTGCAGCCTGGATCCCCCATGGCTAGCAAGTTTCCGAGATGCCAGTGCCTCTGCTCTGCGGATAGAGCTCTGCAGGTGGCAGGTCCTCAGGAACACGTGGAGGTACCTGGAGGAGTGGGGACCTCTGCCCTGTGCACGCGCAGATCTTCCTCCCCCACTCTCCAGACCCTGACCTTGAGAAAAATGCGCTCACATCTTTGAGAACCAGACTTCCCCTCTACAAAATAAAGATCTCAGTCCCTGTGTTTCTGGCTTCCTGTGGTGATTCGGTAGAGATTTAGCCTGTTTAAACCCCAGGAGACATGAGACAAAGAAAAGGCAACCTTGCACTCCTGCTGTCAGGGACAAGCCATGAGGACACAGGACAGACAGCGTCCTGGCATCCAGGTGTCTGCCCAGCGAGGAGGTCTCTGTTCTCAGCCTCAGACCCAGCCAGGAAGCTGCCGCCAGAGTGAGCGGGACGGGAACAAAGCGGCTGCACTCCTGGCATCCGGCGGCTGCACACACCCGCGCCCCTTCCTGCCCAGCGGCCTGCGGAGCCCAGAGAGCGCACAGGAGTGGTGAGAAATGTCACGTGTTATGAGAGCACATTTGTCTTAAAAATAACTCAAAAAGGGTCTTCTTAAAGTGGAAATCCTAAAGCGTCATGAGCAGAGAGTGGGGCTAGGAGTCGGACACTTGAAGGGAGAGTCTCACTCTAAGATGATGTGTTACGGTTACTCTGAACATAGCAAATGAAAGAAGGAAGGAAGGAGGGAAGGAAGGGAGGGAGGGAGGAAGACTGGGAGGGAGGGAGGAAGGACTTACAGCTCTTTCTGCCAGGCATTGTACCAACATCACATCATAAACATGAACACCACCCAGGCTGAATCCAGAACCCCCACCTCCAAGACCCCAGCCTGTAGTTGGCACAAGAGGATAAACAGCTTTAAGCAGTACATGGGAGGAGAAATAGGCCCAGATACATGTTCAAACCAAGTTTTCTGATAGTAGAAATTTATCAATTTATCAACAGTTCTAGGACTGTTTGGTTACAATCCTAATGTTTTCACACCGGCAAATGTTTTGGTTAAATTCTGTGGCGGCAGGATCACTATGAGTCCGAGCTATGTAGTGAGACTATACCAAATAAATAAAGAAGAGATTAAAAAAAGATGAAGAAAACAAACTTAACCCTCAGTGTGAGAGTATTGAAGGTGGGGCCTTTCATAGATGAATAGATCCTAAGGGTGGGCGCCTAGCAGATAGGATTAGTGCCCTTATGAAGAGGCTCTGATGCCTCAGCCCTGTGTCACGTGAAAAACAAGCGAGGAATCGGGAGTCCATGAGGAGGAAGGCTGTGGCCCAATGTCCAGGGCCGTGAGAAACGGTGTTCTGCTCTCCCAAGTCCCACAGTTTCTTACAACAGCCTCGACCAACTAAGTCAGACTCTGCGCTCAAGCAGGCATGGCACTTATATGCTTATTTCACTGAATAAATATTTCAGACTTCTTAGTTTGAGAATGTCTTAGTTACTTTTTACTCGCTGCTGGGACAGATACGCGACACTCAAAATGAAAGAAGGAAAGGCTTATTTAGCTCACAGTTTGTGGAGGTTTCAGTCCATACTCAGCTGGCTCCAAGGCAGAGGACAGCAGTTCTTGGTGGCAGAAAACAAGGAAGAGCAGAGGAGGAGCAGCAGCTGTGGCATCCATCAAGCCTCTCTCTTCCAAATCCTGCACCTGCGGTTCACTGTGAAGGTTGGACCTCCTCTGAAGTGGTGTGGGTGTGAAGATCAAGCTCCTCCAAAGACCAGGACTTCTCCAAGGAGGCAGGGCCAGGCCGGGCCACACAAAGTCGTCCTCAACTCCTTTTTATACACTTTTTTGTGCTGAGTCACTCTGGGGTGGCCCATCTGGCCTTAGGGTGGAACCAATCACACCCCAGAGTGGGACCAATCATGTCCCAGGGCAGGCCCTCTGCATCCTGCAGGATGGGCCCCCCAGCCAAGCTTCCTCAAGTTGACACAATGTGTCAACTACCACAGAGAAGGTTTCAGAAATACAAACTATTTGAGGGATAAAGATTCTATATTTTATAACTAAAAGAAGCACTAGGGGCCCTGGTGAGATAGCTCAGTACAATAAGTGCTTGCCTGGCAAGCACAAGGTCCTGAGTTCAATCCCGGGTTCTGCAGAAGAAAAAGAAAAAAAGGGGGGGAGGGGCACCAATGAAACGTGGGATAGTTGCAAACCCCAAAGTCAACTTTTGCAAATGCCGCAATAGGGCCTCAGACCAGTCTTGGTTTGTGGCAACTCCAAGAAAACAGGGTGCAGGGGCTGGAAAGATAGCTCAGCAGACTAAGCACTGCTTAGGCAAGCACAGGGATGGGGGTTCAATCCCCAGGACTGCATACTGAGGCACACTGAGACCGTGACCGAGATGGTGTAGTGGCACGCCTCTAATCCCAGTGCTGGAGAGGCTGGAAACAGGCGGATCATCACAAACCCGAGCTGCATAGTAAGACCCCATACCAAATACATTTTTTAAAGATGATAACGGAGGGCAGAGAGAGCCTCTTATTCTCCTCACTGCACACATTCATCAATCCTAAGCCAGAGGTCTTGCAGGCAGGGTCAGGAGAGTTGGGAAAAAATCTGAAGAGAATGCTTTAGAACATGGAGAGGCACCCAAAGAGGTAAATCGGGACTTTTGATCAGCCAGGCATGGCCACGCCCTACACTCCATGAGAGCGTCTCTACACCTCAGTTTCCCACCAAGTGAGGTCAAGCCCCCTCCACTGCCCCACGCGATGACGAGGTGTGTACAGCCGGCACTGACAGTGACGCACCGGCGGGATATTCCTGCGTACAACAAGCAGCTCCACAGTTCTGTGTGCGGAGAGGTTTGGGTCTCATCTTCGTAGACCTGGCAGAGCCTCGGCAACACCTCCAAGCTGCAGGAACACAGCTAAGCGGAGAAGGCGCCTACCCAACCCGAGCCCCGCAGCTCTGCTCCCTTGGGAACACCAGGCTCCCCCGAGCCTTCGGTGATGATGGCAGCCACTGAGGACGCATGTAAGTACTCGCTTAGGATGTGTGAACCAACATGGCGGTTAGCCAAGCCTCGCAGCAGCATTCCGGCTGGTGCAGAGGAAAGGAAAATTGGCTGAACAGTCCCCTAAGCTATTACTGTCTCCTTTGTTGAAAACAGGCATGTCCCCTGCAAAGATCCATCAATTTTTCACC
Source organism: Capromys pilorides (assembly GCA_004027915.1). Taxonomy (NCBI): domain Eukaryota; kingdom Metazoa; phylum Chordata; class Mammalia; order Rodentia; family Capromyidae; genus Capromys; species Capromys pilorides. The sequence continues at coordinate 19,657 of PVKN010002018.1, forward strand.
TAATCATAGCCTCGCATTTAAAGGATAGGATCTTAAGGCTGGCCAGATAGCTCCACAGATTAAAGTGCCTGCAAGAAGTCTCAGGGGCCAAAGGTGCCATCCCTTGGCCTGCTGAGCCGGCCCCGCCCCCCAGGGCGCGCTGAGACAGCAACTGAGACTGAGCATGGTGGCGCATGCCTGGCACCCAGCTCTGGGAGGCTGTAAACAGGTGGATCACTATGCCTCCGATCTAGTAGTGAGACTCTGAACACCCTGTAGACCCTTGCTTAAAATTAAAAAAAAAAGATAGGATCTTGTGAGCTACATTAGGTCTAAATGTGTTTCTTCTTAATCTAGAAACTATTTCTGAAAAAGGCGCATGACCAGCCCTACATAAACAGCATTCGAAGGTGAAGTACTGTTAGGATCAAAGTAATACATAAATACCGCCGCTGGGCCATGGGTGGCACTGCATGTCTCTAGGAAGCTGGGACAGGAGCATCAAAACTTTGAGCTTGGCCTGAGTAACTTAGCTAAGTGAGACTGTGTCTCAAAATGAAAAATAAATGGGGGAAGGGGGGGAGGGAGAGAGAGAGAGAGACAGACAGACAGACAGACAGACAGAGATAGAGACTGGAAAATAGCTCAGTATCACAGCATCTTCCTGGCAAGCATGAAGTCCTGAGTTAGAGTCCTGGTACTAAAAAAAGAATCAATATTTTTTTAAATGGGAAAATAAAGGCACATACTGATGATCACCTCATAGCTATTCTGAAATCCCATGAGTCAAATATTGCCAAATGCTACTGTTGGAGAATGGGAAGTGTCTGTTAATGAGACCCTGCGGCTTCTCCCGGAAGTGATCCGCCCATCCTAGGTTTCCATGGCTCTGCCCCAGTGGTGTCTTCCTCTTCCATCCTCCTCTCCGCCACTTCAGGAGAGGGCACTCATGAATGTACTACTTGGGGGTCCTGAGCAGTCTCCTTAACTTGACTGATGCCTGTAGAAAGTTGAGTGCCCCAAGATTTTCCAACATCTTGTATGACTTGGTGTTTTAGCACAGGCTGACCACGTTTTCCCCAAGGCAAGACTTTCAAAATCATGGTAAGTTCTCAATGCTGTGGTGTTGAAAGTCACATCTAAAATTATAAGTGTAATTAAACATAAGATGAATGTTGAAATTTTTGTTTAAAAAAAAAGCATTATAGTAAAAGACACAGTGCCACCGATGTTCCTCAAAACAGCCTCCCCGCAGCTTTGAAGACCTTTACCCTGCCTCTTGGTACTTTCTAAGCAGGTCTGGAAATCCTCTTGCACGAGCATCTTGAGGAAGTGTGATTTGAAACGTTATGGTGAGTGCTGCGGCCCAGCGACACAGGGGGAAAGGCAGGCCACAACAACACAGCGGTGTGGCCTCCCCCGCCTTCGTCACTGGATCTGGCCTAACGCAAATAATTCAGGACACTAAGGTGGTCACGACAATGCAACTAAAGGTTGATCAAGACTTTCCAGAGCTGCTTCAGAAAGCGGCAAGAACAAGGGGGCGGTGTGTTCAGAAGGGGGGAATTTTGAGGGAGGAAGAAAGGCAACGTGTCTTTCACTGTAATATTTTGTATTTGAACACATATTTTGGAGCAGTCTTTTTTCTTTTGAGAAATGGCCCCCTTTACAGACAGCTGGAAAGTATTTCTGTAGGAAATCTCTGCATGTAAAAGAATACATTAGGCATTTTAATTGTTGATCATTGTAACAGCTTCAGCAAATGGGACATTTAGTCTTTTTTTTTCTTTTTTGGTACCAAGGATCAAATTTAGGACCTTGCACTGGTGCTTATGCTGCTGAGCTATATCCCTGGCCCCCATTTAGTCTTGATTCAGTCTTTACTTCCAGGCAACGCTGGGGACAGCATACTGAATCTGTTCTTGTCCCTAGCAGTGTATCGTACTGAGCATATGGCTTTTGTGAAGAAGAGCTTTGGTCTCCATCTAAAACTGAGTTCATGAACTTAGTTTGTTCTGAGATTCTGGAAAAGATGACCGTGTTCACACTCATGTGGAAAAGATGACCATAGTTGTGTTTGTCACTCCATGCAGCATTCACAAAGAAAAACAGAATCATGCAGACACATCTGTTTGTGAATCAGATTCTTCATAAGCAAAAGCATTCATGAACTGAAGTGCCATTTGTATTTTTGAACATTTATCAAATATGTAAGCAGGCACGGGGGCCAGTGTTCAATCCCTGAGCCTGCCCTGTGGGCCTCGCCCCCAGGGTGCACTGAGACCTTTACTCAAACTGGGCATGGTGGTGCACACCTGTAATCACAACTCTTGGGAGGCTGTAAACAGGAGGATCACTACAAGTCCGATCTAGTAGTGAGACCCCCAATACCCTGTAGACCCTTCCCTAAAAAATAAGTAATCATTTATTAAATAGATTACAATTTCTCTATATGATCCTGCTAGAATATTACAAAGACTACATTGGAAGCCTACAGAAACCTCTAGATCTACAGATCTTGATTCTGTGAACATCTTCTCAAACCATGATTAGATGTAAAGTAGCACAACATATGGGAATTTAGAATGCAAGCCAGAGAGGTATGGAAAACAAGAGCAAAATCAATGATTGAATTTCAGACAAAACATTTATACTTCGTGCTGTTCTTCCAAAAGTAATAAAGGAAACTTAATAATAAACTTCAAAAATACTCATGAACAAATTCACTGCAACGTAATGAGCATTACTGATGAACAATCACCAACGATTATACCTAGGACCTTGCTGTGAACAGAGCAATTAACAAATGTTCAATTAAAAACCTGAAAGAAATGAATGTTTATAATAAATGCCATGCAATTATCTGAAACTATACCTCCTCACAAGACCACCGGGGATCACAAGTTATTCAGTGTGTTCCTGTATTGATAAATGGAACCATAAAACATGAAGTTAAATGGAATTATCTAAAATTATGCCTTCGATCCTGTCTTTGCCATTCATGTCACCCAGAAGTGACTTTTGATTTCTTTTGATTCAGTAAGATAAAATCTCTAATTGCAGTGAATCCTGAAACCAGCCGCAAACAACTATAGATTATTCCCTGTCAAAAGACAATGCACTGTTGATTTTTTCTCTCTCCCGAGGGCCTCCTTTAGGGCTTGGTTATCACCGAAGATGGAAATTGTGCTGGTCTCCCAGCCTGAATCCTTTCTCTCTCGTCCTTCAGAGCTTTGTTCCAATGCCAGTTCCTCCATAAAGCGCTTCCTAATTACTCTGCCCAGAATTATTATTGCCTTTTTATAGCTCTTTCTTATGTCTCATGAGAGGATAATAATAATTATTCCCAAATCATTATTAGAGCCTGATAGGTCTAAATCTGCTTGGTAAGCTTCAACAGGTACCATAGAGGCCTTCTCCTACTCTGTCCCTTGCTTGTGGTATTTGCAGTCGACTATTTTTTAACTGTACTGGAAATTGAACTCAGGGCCCGCAGCCCCAGCCTTTTTAAGTTTTTGACAGGACCTTGCTAAATTGCCTTGGCTGTCCTCCAACTTGTGATCCTCATGCCCCTGCTTTCCAAATAGCTGGGGTTATAGGCACACACTATGCTAGCTCTAAACTCATTGCAGTGCAGGGCTCCCGGCAACCACATCATGTATAAAGTGCTTCGGATTTACCAATGTGGTCAGCACCCAGTTAGACAACCGCACTACCATCTCAAGCCCTGACCTGAAGTAGTACTTTATTTTCCAAAGCCCTGATTTTACACTCAGTGTCACCGTCTTTCCAAGTACGGTGGTCTATACCTGCCGCCCTAGCACTTGGGAGGCAGAGGCAAGAAGACTGGGTGTTTGAGTCCAGCCCAAACCTCATAGCTAAAACTTGCTGAATGAAAATTGTTTTAAAAAATAACACACCAAGAACATTCAGTTCTATAAGCTCTTTAGAACAACCCTTCATGTAATTTAAAATCAAATTTATGTCCATACAGTAATTGGAACTGTCATAGTAGTATTCATGAAAAGGACAAACATGGGGAACTATAGACACACTCATACGTGTGCAGGTCGGTTTCCAAATTGTCGGTGGCTAGTTGACACATATGGGTCTGGTTTATTTCCCTAATGAGTATGGTCTCTAGCTGCATCCATTTACCTATAAAAGTATCGAGTTTATTTTCCTTTAGAGCTGAGTAGTAGTCCATTGCATAAAACACCATGTCTTTTTTATCCATCCCTCAGTTGACAGGCATCAGAGTGGAAAAAAATCATTAAGTTTTAATCATCAGCAATAAAATAAGGAAAAAACATTCCTGAAGATGTGATCACTCTGTGACAGCATAAGTATATTCTTTATGAAGTCAAGGAGAAACGAAGTTGTCTTAGAAAACTCTGAGCCTAACAGTTGGGCAAGGGGTGCATTTTGTGACAGTTTCAGTGACATGAGCACACAACTTTTCTGAGAAAATTCACTTGGAAACTGAAGTTGCAGGGTGTGGTCCTGTCTGCACACCACACTTGGCCTTCCAAAGACGTAAGCAGCAGTCAATAACTGTGTAGGTGCACTCTCAAGATTTTATTTCTGTATGTATGTACATATTTTTCCCTTCCTTCTTTCTTTCTGTTCTCCTTTCCCTCATTCCAGTTGGTCTTTCTTCCTTTTGAGAACTTTCCTTCTCTTTCAGAGAATCTATTTTACCTTTCAGATTTTATTTACTCTTTCAGATTCTTACACTAGGGAGACAGTACGATGTTTATGTATGTGCATCTGATTTATTTCACTTACGAGTACGGTCTCTAGTTGCATCTGTTTGACCTATGAAAGTGCCAAGTTTCTCTTTCCCTGGAGCTGAGTCGTACACTCTTGCATAAAAACACATCTTTTTTTTATCCATTCCTCAGTTGATACACATTTCAGTTGTTCCCAAGATTTAGCTATGACAAATGCACTGCTATGAACATGAGTGCACATATACCTCTGTGGTATGATTTTTTCAGTTCTTCTGGAAAAAAATACCCAGAAGGAAAACTCTAATTGAATAAAACCTCTTAGTTTTCTGAGGAATCTACACACTGATTTCCATAGTGGTTGTACCAACATATATATGTATATACATAAGATATCTGGGACAATTGTACTGCTGATTTCTACTAGACTGTTGAGAGGAAGAGCTAGTTATGCTCATCCAAGCTTTTTGCTTCTTCTTTTAATTCTTTTTTCTTCTTTTTAAATTTTTGAACAATTTTGCATGCTTATATCTGGTAATCTGAACAACTAATTTAAAGACAGCAATATGCAATACAAGAATCATTGTTGAGCTCCTATCCTCTTGTTTAGTGAAATCTGTATCATACATAATGATTTTCTATTATGTTTTATTCTCTTTTAAAAATAATTGAAATTTTAAAAATTTTATTTATGGCCATGTCAACTCAGGAGATGAGATAAGGAAAGCTTGGATAAGCATAATTATCAAAGTGAATTTTCTGAAGAATTGATGTAATTATCACACAATAAAAACATACAATGAGGGCTGTGGAGATACTCAGCAGCATGTCTAGGCATGCGCAAGGACCTGGTTTATTCCCTGGTACCACATGCTGTGCTGGTCCCGCCCCAGGCATGCCAAGTCAGGCACCAAGACTGGGTGTGGTGGTGCACGCCTGTAATCCCAGCACTGGGGAGGCTGAAACAGGAGGGTCACTACAAGTCTGAGCTTCATAGTGAGACCCTGTACCAGATACATAAATTTTTTTTTCAATGTTAAATGCTAGAAAAATCACATTAAACACAAATGCAAGTCGTTCTGGATATTATTTTGGTTTTGCTCAAGTTATATGGTGAATCAGAGTTGCTTCTTCAATGATGGGCTACACTAAACCATAAAAAAAAATGATAAGCCAGAAGTTCCTGAGTCTTATTAACTTTGTCCTTCTAAATAAAATAAATGGATTGAGTTCCTGCTTTTCCAAGTAGTTTTTTAAAATGAATGGTGTCTTAGTTATTTTTTACTTATTGCTGGGACAAATACCCAACACTCAAAATGAAGGAAGGAAAGGTTTATTTAGCTCACAGTTGCTGCAGGTTTCAGTCCATATTCGGCTGGCCCAAGGCTGAGCAGAACAGGGCAGAGAGCATCCAGTTCATGGCGGCAGAACAGCAACAACCACGACAGAGGCAACCGACCAACCGGGGCGCAGAGAGCAACAGTGTGAGTCTGTCTCTCTGTCTCTCTTTATATTACATTCAGACCCTCTGCCTCAGCCTATCCACCTAGGTCACACCCATAATCCCAGCCATACTCAGACCATAACCCCATCAGTACTAAAACACATAATCCCAGTGAATCATGAGTCAAGTCTCAAACTCTAGAAATCCCCACCCCATGACTGCATGAGTCTTTGGGGGGACAGCTAGACATAAACCATAACAAATGGTCAATGGCAAACCAACCCGCATGTCCAATATTCAGAAACCAAGAAGGAAAGCTTTCCAGGAGGCACAGACTGGCTGTGGCTGATGCGTTTCACATGTGTGGCCACCGCCCGGGCTCCACTCCTCGGGGCCCTTGCCTCAGGACCAGGCTTCCAGCAAGCGTACCCCCCCACCGCCCACTGCTGCTGCCTCTTCATCCAGGAGCTCCCCGGAGCCTGTGTCCTTCCCAGTCTTGGGCTTTAGTGGGACATGTCCCGTACATCAGTACCTGGCCGTGGAGAAGGGAGGGGAAAAATCTGAGAGTGGGCGCTTCTTTCCACTTGACCACTTACCAAATAAGCGAGGAAGCCTCTATTCCTTTTTAAATGTAAGTTTCCAGAAATAGGCACTCAATCCTGTTGTTACATCCAAGTGAGCCGGGAAGAAAACATGAGACTATTTCTCCTGTCTCCAAGGCGATCTGCCTAATCCTAATTATTTTAATGGATGAAATATGGGCATACATACTTGGTATGAATGAATTTTAAATGATTTTTCTTGTTGGTTGTCCCTTTTCTCCAGTTTGTCACCTCGTGTTCAAGTTAACTGTCTTCTTTCTAGCATCTTCATCAAGCCCCTAATCTGTACTCACTTTTCATAGCTGTCTACCAGAAAACAATACACAGGGACTTGAATAATCTCATGTTCTGTGCTTCAGGCCCTAAGCCTTAGTAGCTTTTTCCTGTATTCTCCTTGTTTCTTCCCCAGGATTGGGTGTTATGCTTGTGCCTTTCCACTGACCCTCGACATTTCCTGTCCCATTAGAGCCCCATTCACGCTACACTTAAGGGAAGGACAACATTTTGCTTTGTTTTGTTCGTTTTTGCCTTTTTGAGGTAAGCTCTAGCTGTGGAGTTCAGGCTGACCCTGAATTCAGTTTGTAGCTCAGGCTGGTCTTGAACTCACAAGGATCCTCTTGCCTCCGCCTGCTGAGGGCTGGGCTTAGAGGCACGCGCCACCATGCCTGGCTAAGGACAACCGCTAAGGGTAGCTCTGGCCATGGCCATTTCTTTGGCACACAAACCATCTCCGGGTCCTACTTTTCCACTTCAAGAGTTATTTTTTCCCTTCCCCTCCCTCTCAGCTACACACCCGGGGTCTTCTGCATTTCGCATTTCTCACTAATTCCAGACACACTAATCCAATCCATACACCAGCCACTGCTGCTGCCGTCTGTCTAAAGCACAGACAGGGCCACCTCGTTCCCCATTTAAAAGTCTCTGATTTCCCTGTCTTCACAATTACACTGAGCCAAGCGCTTGGCAGCACAGGCGCAGGTCTCCACGGCTGCGCTCCGCCTCCCCCCCTCCCCCGCCCCCCGTCCCTCTCCACTCCCCCGCGTGTCCTTATTTCCAGTCACCTACTGTCACTTTCAGTTCCTAAAATATAACGTGCTTTTGTTCCTGCTGCCTCTATGACCAAGCAAAACATCCCAGCCCTCAATTTACACAGGATTTACTGACCATTTTGTAAGACCCTTCTGTAATGAGACTTTGGGGTTCCCTAGCAAGCATCCACAGGCATGCCTTGAACTCTGTTCTGCATGCACCGAGCCATTAATTGTAAGCAGATCATGTTGTTCCAAAGGTGAGCATGTGTTAGTACAGCATAAGGCGATTCTTTGAATCGAACTTTAAATTCCTCCTACTAAGTGAATTGAAATGACAATGGGTCGAAGGAATCCCCAAAACGCCCTGATGGACCTTTCGTTACCCAGTCAGCTGGTCATTTTACTGAGGACTTCACGTGGATCAAACAAGGTCAGCGCTGGCAGAGAACTCGGGGACGAGCAGGCCAAGTCTCTGTCCTCAGGCAGTTCATACTCTGGGGAGGGGAGCAGATGTAAGGATGACCAAATAACCACGCAATACGGTGTCAGAAAAGATGGGGGAAGGGAGGAGTGACGAGTCCTGCAAGGTAGGCGTCCCACGTGTTCTCCGCGATCAGAGAGGGAGGTCCAGGGAGAGCTCCTGCCAGCGTGTGAAGGCCTGGAGAGGCCCAAGAGCGACGGCCCTGGGCAGGAGGAGCTCGCAGAGCTCAGCGAGGGCCGCGGAAGGGCAGGGGCGCCGCCCGTGCAGGGCTGTTCACCGTCTGTCCTCGGGCAGCAGAAGGCACAAGGCAGGAAGATGGTGCACATCGGGAGCCCCAAGCGGGAGGGGGGATGGGAGCCACCAGGGACCCAGCGCTGCCTCCACCCTGCCCTGCCAGGCTCCCCAAGGAGAGGCCCTGAGGCACCTCCAGTGGCCCCAGTGACGGAGACTTCCCAGTGTTTTGTCTGTGTTCTGTTCACAAAAAGACAGAGCCCCAGGCATTGCAAGCGGCTACCTCTAAAACGAGGCAAAAGACAAATAAAAGGGGCTCCTCCGTGCAAGAGCCTCTGCTCGGCCAGAGCCGTTGACAGGCAGGGCTCACCCGGAAAGCTTATTTAAATAGCTCGACTTGGATTCCCAGCCCTGACGGTGTGCATGATCTGCCCACCCAGAAGCCGGAAACAATAGCGATCAGATCTCGCGAAGGAAGGAGCAAGTAGCTACCATGATTCCGTGGTACAAACGAAGGATCCTCTAAGGCGCCATGACTACACGCAAGGCGCTGCTGGGAACACCCCTGGTTGCTAACAGCGTTTTACTTCTTATACTTTTGCATATACCATTGCAGTGCTTGCTTATTTATTTATTTATTTATTTATTTATTTATTTTTGCGGGATCAGGATTCGAACTCACAACCTTACACTTGGCAGGCAGGCACTTGTGCCACAGAGCTCTCTCCCCAGCCCCTGCAGTGCTCTTCTAAATAAGCTAAGGGTTCTTGGAGTAATTAATGTCTCCTAGAGGTGTCCTCCTTCAAGAGTGCTCGCCTATTGTTTTTTAAATGCGTAGTTTCTAATTTATTTATGAACCCCATGAAACTGTCTTTTCCAGACCAGAGCAGCTCGAGGACAGAGAGGGGTTTGAAGGGCTCCTCCGAGAGGACCAGCACTGAGGTGCGATGAAGATGGGCAGTGACAGAAGCTTCCCTCCGATGCGAGGCTCTGTTTGTCACAGCTGCCTTCCTCTTGTCATCTGCATCTGTTCGAGTGGCCAACCTCAGTGACAGATCAGAAGTAAATGTAAGATGTCACCGATCTGTTCGGGAACAACTGATCTTGCAGAACGAGCCTGCGGCGAGCTGTCAGTGCTGTGTCCCTGGCCTCTGGACTTCTGTACCCTCCACGTTGCTGCATTCCCGCTGACCTATGACCCCCCACGTCAGAGAACAAAATGCTGGCTTTCTGTCTGCCTCGACAGGGTGCAGAACAAGGCCGCAGCATCACAAATCTTTCTTTCCCTAACTTGTTAATGTGGGGAGTTTGTGAGAACAGAAAGTGTCATTCCTTTAGGGTTAAAATACAGAAACACCTATGACACCCCACTCGACAATGCCCGTGAAATGGCAACAGGATTAAGGAAGAAGTGACGGGACGTCCTTACCAGAGGAACAGTGGGTACAGGTCAGGGTGGTGGGGTGCACCTGCAGCCCCACGACTTGACAGTCAGTCTGAGGCAGTGGATCATTAAGCCTGGGAGTGGAGGCCAACCAAGCAACACAATGAGAGCCTGTGTTTTTAAACAAACAAACAGAAATAGTGGCTCCATTTCTTTCCCTTGTGAATGCTGTAACAATTTCAAAATCTAAAATGCATGAGTTATTAACCCATAACCAGTAAGACCTTCAGTGTTCATACAGTGAGAGAGTGTCCTATGAACATTCTCCCCAGCTATGTACATACTGAAATTCATCTCATCCTTGGAAAGAATTTTATAGGGTGTTTAGGCAATTATTTGGTTTCAAAATCAGCCTAGTTATTCCAGAAAAAAAAAAAATTCCACTCTAATTTCAAGTGTTGATCTTCCCATAAATCCAAAATTTTAAATCTGGGCTCTATTAGTTCCTTTCACTGGCAACATATTTCCTTTTTTCTTTGATTTACTCTGTTTATAACAGACAGTATCAGTGGTCAGAATAAGCCTCAGGTGGGCAGCTTTATTTGCAAGATATTTGACATAATAGGAGAAAATAAAATAAGCCATTAGTAGTTCGCCCTGTAGCACCAAGCATTTTCCCCTGCCTACAACGTAGCCACCCAAACAGATACACGGAGCGGAAGTTCAGGTCTGTGTCCTCGTCAACGAGCCCCTGCGTTGCGTCTGCTTGCACACTGTATTTTAAGTAAATCAGATTTGAAAAAGATAATTTTTGTGGGGTCTATCTTTCCAGGATGAAGGGAAAGAGCCAGAGAAAAAGCATTCACAGGAAAATCTTAAAGGCTGGCAATAGGGTACCCTGCTGTGCTCTGCAGCAGGAAGACTATCTTTCCTACATTAACGTCTGCGTCTATGCAAAGCCTAGTATTATCCAACAGGTGGCGCTAGGCTGACTCCACAGTTCCCTGAGACTTCAGAGTTGACTTTCTGAAGGCCTCTGAATATCAAACAACATGGATGTATATTTGCACTCTTTGTTTTTAACTGCCCTCTTCCAATTACACATAACGTAGAATTACCTGTTATGTTCCTTTTGGCTTTCTTTTACTTTGCTGGCACGTGTTAAAGCAGACAGCCCAACAAAAGTAACTGAAGAAAATACACAGATTTACTTTGTTTTTGTTTAATCTGCTGTATCTATTTAGCTTACAATACAAAACCAACATGCACAGGCTTGTGTTTATGCGATTTAATAGCATAATTTAAAGTAAATGGAGCCCACAAGAATAAAATAATTTAGGGTGGAAAAGAAGGACCAAAGTGTGATTAGCGATGTCGAAATCTCTCGAGTCTTCCCTTTTTTGACTATCGCTGGAGGTGCAGCAGCCAAAATGAAGTTCAACGCATTTGTGACTTCGGACCGAAGCAAAAGCCATAAAAGGCATTTCAATGCACCTTCCCGCATTCACAGGAAAATTATGTCTTCTCTACTTTCCAAAGAGCTGAGACAGAAATACAAGGTTCGCTCTATGCCCATACGAAAGGATGATGAAGTTCAGGTTGGGCAAGGACACTAGAAAGGTCAGCAGGTTGGCAAAGTAGTCCAGGTTTACAAGAAGAAAGACGTCACCTACATCGAACGGGTGCAGCGGGAAAGGGCAAACAGCCCAGCTGCCCACGTGGGCATTCACCCCAGGAAGGTGGTCATCACCAGGCTAAAGCCAGACAAAGACCACAAAAAGATGCTGGAATGGAGAGCCAAGTCTCAACAAGTAGGAAAGGAAGAGGGCAAATACAGGGAAGAAATGATTGAGAAGATGCAGGAATAAAGAACTCCTGTGTGTAACATTTAATTAAAAACCGCTAAAATGAAAAAAAAATTTTCTCTTGATGCCAAAACTCATTGATCAATGTTACTTTATGCTTCAACATGTCTTAAGAGTTTTTTTGTGGGGCTGAACAAATAGCTCAGTGGATTAAAGTGCCTGCAAGCAGGCTCAGAGGCCATGGGTTCAATTCCCTGGGCACACTGAGATGGCAATTGTAACTGGGCATAGTGGCACATGCCTACCATCCCAGCTCTTGGGAGGTTGAAAACAGGTGGATCACTATGAGTCTGATCTAGTATTGAGACCTGAACACTTTGCAGACCCTTCCCTAAAGTACAAAAAAAAAAAAGAAATTTTTCTGAATGGTCCAAATCTGTCATGTCTTGTACAATATTCAGGAAGTAATTTTTGTCCATTAACTAATTGGAAAAATTGTTTTAAAAGATTCTGAGTTTTTATTTTTTATTTTATTTTAGTTTTTTTCTGTATATTTTAGGGACAGGTCTACAGGGTGTTCAAGGTCTCACTACTGGATCAGACTCACAGTGATCCACCTGTTAACAGCCTCCCAAGAGCTGGGATTACAGGTGTGTGCCACCACGCCCATTCTCAATCGCAGTCTCAGCATGCCCTCGGGATGGGACTGGCACAGCATGCCAGGGATCTCACCCAAGCCACTGCACTCTGCCTAAGCAGGTGCTTTAGTCTGCTGAACTATCTGGCTGCCCTGGAATTTTTTTCTTTTTCTTTTTCTTTTTTTTTTAATTTGTGGTGGCTCAGCCCACCCTAGGCATGGGGTGCCAGGGATCCAACCATGGTCCCTGCATGCTTACCTAAGCTTGCCTAAGCAGGTGCTTTAGGCCACTGAGCTGTGTCACTGGCCCCTGGCAATGTTAACTGGAGAATCATAAAACCTCTTGAAGTAAAACAGATGGCACTTCGTAAATGATCAGTCACAAAATTCTTTGGTGCCTTACTTTCCCCTAGGTAAGAATGACGTATTTCTTCAGCCTAATTAGTAAGCTAGAGTGATGACGTGCTTCCCAGTGAAATACAAATATCGGTGTGTGTGTTCTGTGCTGACCATGGCTTGTAACTAATATGCTATATTATAATTTGTGAATCTCATATTTACTTCTACAAACAGATTGTGAACGCCAAGAAAATGTTCCCTCTCATCTCTGCATGGGTAGTGTTTACAGGGCTGGATACATGGAAGACATGCAACAGTGTCTGACATCCACACTTTAACAAAGAACACTTGATCATTCAGGCATTAAAAGTGGAACTGCGAGGGTCGGTGAGACAGCTCAGCGGACTAAGTGCCTGCCCGGGCAAGCACAGGGACCAGGATTAAATTCTGCATGCCACATGCTGTGCTGGTCCCACTCCTGGGCACACTGAGCAGGCCACCGAGACCGGGCGCGGTGGCGCACGACTGTAATCCCAGCACTAGGGAGGCTGAAAACAGGGGGATCACTACGAGTCTGAGCTGTATAGTGAGATCATATAGCCAATACGTTAAAAAAAAAAAAAAATAGCTGCGTATGTACAACTTCAGAAGCAGACTTTTTTCTTGCAGATAACATCAAACAGTAGGTGGAATGGCATCTCAGCTCTAACTCTTACAAGGACTGGTGGCATGGGCCCCTACCTCTCCGAGGTTGCAGGTCATTGAAATGACCGGGAAGTCATCTGAAACAGCGTCGCTGGTGGCCTCACGCAGAAACAGCAGGTGGCAAGGGCGGGCGGAAGTTGCCTCCTGCCCCGCTCCTCTTGGTTGATGGCCCGCCAGCAAGGACGGTTCTCTACAGCGCCAGGTCTCCTCTCAGAACTTTTCTTTAGTCTTTTATTTGCATTCCCCTTTCTGTTAACATTTTTTTTTTAAATTCATATTGCCAGCGCAAATGGGCAGGGAGGTGGCCCCTCCGCAGTCAGGGCCGGAGCAGCACAGGCCCCGGACCTCGGGCCATGGCCGGGCCGCCTGTATTCCCTGCCCAGCTACCCTGGGATGAGCTACCAACGTGGTCAACGTGAAGCACGCTCCCTTGTGCTTTTTATTTTTCAGTGTGTTTACAGCTTAAACGAATAAAAGATGCTGGAAATGAAATGTCTCTCCTCGTACAGCAGCATCTCTTTCCTCTGTAGTCATGCGTCATTGGCACATTGCTGTTCTCGTCTTTTTTCCTTTTATACTGACATATACCCAACTATATGCAAATATGGACACGTCATACAGATGGGTGTGTATCTTTAAGATGGAATCGTACACCATAAACCTTCCGCTCTCCTAATGCGCATGCACCCCTTGTTTCAACACTGGCTGTATCGTGCAGTCAGCCACACTACAATTTGTTTAATAAAATCTCTTGTGGACCAACAGTGAAGTTGCTTTCAATTTTTAACTTTTAAATGGTACTCATGTGGTCATTCTTCTCCCTTTCATGTAATATAAACCTATCAGTGGGGGAATTTCCCATGGGACAAGAGACAGAACTGACATTTTTAACTCTACTGCATATTTCCAAGCTGCTCCCCCATGAAACGTGGCCCCAAAAGAATTTATCGTCAGCACAGTAAGTTCGTACTCCCTTCCTGCATCTTGACAAGCTCCGATCCCAGGGAATATTTTATGACAAAGGAAAAGAAACCCTGATGTATTTTATTACTAGATCAAAGTTACTAGAAAATATTGAAAACAGAAACAACAAAAGACAAAAGATACAGTTAATTCCGACATCTGTTAAAGGTGACACTAACTCATGTTTTTAACAACAAGATACAAGAGCACGGAAGGATACGAGCAACCGGTTCAGTGCGTGCGCGTTGGGGTCTGGTTTTCTGTGATCTCTGCCTGCTGAGATAATGAAGATCTTCGCTTTCCAGTGGGGGCTGGCAGGGGGCTGGCATCGCCCTGCGTGTCTCCCAACCTCTCTGCTCAGAGATGCACCAACAGCAGTTCAATAAATCTGCTTGATCCAGAGAGCCAGGCATAGCCCGGGGTTGGAAGTCAGCCCTCGGTGGCCGTACCATCTGTCACGCGGAGGCAGCACTGGCCACGCTCTGGAGAGTGACAGCGTCCTGATTTTGCCCTGTCTTTGTCACAGACTCCTGCAGACGTCGCTTTCGCGTTGAATGCAACTGGTTCCTGGCCACAGTGGCCTCCGCTCTGCCCCCTTCCATTACTCAGTACTCAGATAAGTCTCCTCACTTCGGTGGACAGGTTGAATATACAGCTTCTTCCCTAGCGCCGATCAATACCTGCGCGGCAACAGCCCCCCACCCCCACCCCAAGGAGCAATGGGACCGGCTCTTTGTAAGTCTGCATATGGGACTTGTGACTTCCACAGTGCGGTCCTTGACCACAGTCCCTATTTTAGGAAACTACTACCACAAGTCTGAGACCACTGAGACAGGGTCATAACTAGGGAGGTTTTCAGGTAAGGACTAGGACGGACTCTGAGCCACATGATTAAGCCGGGAACATCCCTGGTTCTATTATTACTTGTAAGCTAAATCTTCTCAGGTGGAAGCCAGTACGATCCACAAGATTTACATTGGCGCTCACTGCAGGGCTCCTGGTTCCCCCTATGAGTGTATGCCGCGCCCTGTAAAATCTGCTCATTACTGAGGGAGCTTCCAGGCCATCACCTCAGTGAGCTCGCTTTCTGGCTCGTCACTTCCCTCCAGACTTGAGGTGCAGCACCTCCGTCTTCTCTCTGGCAAGCTCTGTCTTCTTCCTTTGCAGCTCCCTCCTGCCAAGACGCCCAGAGATGCTGTCCTACCAGGCATGGCTGCTCCAAGAACTTGAAAATGTCACAGCCAAGGGGGCAGTGACTTGATCCTCTCAACCTTCAGCGAAATAGCGTGGCCCTGCACTCCTGGAGAGAGTGGAAGAATTCTTGCTTCCCTAACATCACACTGTCCATGGGAAAGAGAAATTTTGCATGCCCTGTGTATGTCTCACTCCTTGTGGAAGCAGCCCCAACCCCACCGTTCCCTACAGGACTCAGCACAGCCCTCTGGGACTGGACCACCAGAAGTAGCAGACTTAGCCTGGGCCCTGCCCCCACTCCTCTGCCCTTCTTTCTAGGAATCTACTCCCTTTTAACCCTTGAAAACAGGGCCTTATGACTTGCCCCATTCACCATTCATATTTCTCACATTTCACGTGTAATATTATTCCATGGCTATGAAAAAGAACTCGCATGATAGCTGCATTTTTAGAATTAGATAAAGAGTAAATTTGTGTTACTAGAGTCTTTACCAACTAAATTATAATGACCCTTTGGAGTTACCTTCTAGATAATGTTATTGCTTTAAGTTATAGCTTTGCTTATTCAAAAATCCATAGTGTGGACGAAATTGAGCATGCTACATTCCTAACAGTATGTTCTATATCAAATCATCAGTGAAAGCCGCAGCTCATCCCAGGCACGATGTGACCGTGATCTGAGCGGTTTTCTCTTTCCAATCCTTGCCCCACCCCTTCATACCCACTCTGTACTTGCACTGAGTGACGCTCACCTGTCCCCAAGTTTTCCTCTGTCAGTCCTGTAACTCTCCATCTCAGTGTCACTCGGTCCAGGATACATTCCTCCCTTCTGGTTGTCTTTCAGGATCCTGCATCAGGTACCACTATACAAATAGAGATCCTTTCTGCCTCTACCACTCCCTTACACCCTGTAAAGAAGTCATCGCTCCTCCCTGACCTAGGGCCAAGTGCTTTTGCAGGAAGCCAGGAAATTGATCAAGTGTGTGTAGGTGAGACTGGGCCACTGCGCCTAAAGCAAACAAGCTACCCTGTGCTGAGAAAAACATCCTGTCTGGTTCAGGCCAGCTATTAGTCGCTAAGCAACCTTGTGTCATGTGATACAAACTTTGCAGAAGTATAAATAAAGGATCATTTTTTGTGTGTGTTGACTTAGTCTCGCCCATCAGACAGACTGGCGACCTCCTAGCCCAGCTTTTCCTGTTTTTGTCTATCTTTCTCATTCTTACCACCGTGTCTCCCAGGGGTAGAACTGTTCACAGTAAGACCAACGGATCCCTACAACATGGCACAATACTTCTACCATGGTACCATTTTATTTCTTTTTTTAATTTATTTTTTATAGTTTTTTAAAATAGATTTTATTTTAAAGAGTAAAAATAGCAGAAACAAAGATAGGAAAACAGTAACAAGCAAGAGTACATATAGTACAGGATTTTCAAAACAAGAAAAATTTAACAGTGGTTGTATTACATATTTTCATCATCAAATCTGTTTAGATTAATAGATATAGATATGTAAGATTGGTCAAACAATTAAACATTAACACTTTCAATAAACCTTAGCTTTTTTTAACTCTTTCAAATGAATTTTTGTATTTGTCACTCTTCTAAAAAATAATAATAATAAAAAATTATAGGGGTTGAAGATGCAGAAAACACAATGTCCTGCAATCAATTCCTGGGTACCATTTTATTTCATAAAACATGTTAACCTGAAGGGCAAGCTATCTCTTTGGTATTTTCCCCAATATCTGGTACTCAGAAAAAGTTCAGTGAACTCCTCTTTGGAAAATAAAAGGTGACAACACATTTTTGCAAGTCTATGCTGCTATGGCTTGTGTCTAGTTGTCCCCTCAAAGCCTCATGCCGTCACAGGGCAGACTTGTAGACTGTGTGATTAATTCATGATCCAGGGCTGGGATCATGGGTGTGAGTGCTGCACCAGCCTGGGGCGGAGAGCCCAATGCAACCTAGGGGAGAGAGACTCGCTCTCCATAGCCGTTGTCACTGCAACTCCTCCCATTTGCTCTTTGCTCTCTGCTCTTTGCTGCTGTCATGAAGGGTTGCCCTCTGGCCTGTGCCTCTCCACCTTGGAGACTGAAACCCCCACTGACTGTGAGCTAAATAAATCTTTCCTTCCTTCATTTTATGTGTCGCATATTTTGTCCCAGGAACAAGACAAAGTTAGCTGAGACATATGCCAATAACAATAATAAAACCAACTTCAAGTTGCTTAACTTAGCGATATCAAGCTTTATGTAGCTTTAGACTGATGGGAAAAAATACAGCCAAATCTACAACACGGGCACAGCACCTTGGCCCTGCAGTCTCACTTCCTCTGCCCACTTCTGCCTGTAGCTGGAGAGCACAAATGCTGGGTCTGGCCTCCTATATGGCGGCCCAAGGCCTCTCCCAGATTCTGGGTAAGGCCTCGGTCTTCACGGCAAGCACACAATGGGGAGCTGACTCCTTTTTCCAAGGGGAGGTAGTGGTCATGTCCCTCAAGTTCCTGTCTTTTGAGTGGACAATTCCAGAAGCATTCTGCCTGCTTCTCTGCAGTCCCGGCAGTACTGAGCCCCTTTCACAGTGGCAGCCTCAGTAACACCCCCTACGTAGCAATGCTTTCTGCCTGTTCCGCTTGCTGCTCCCCTGGTTCCATGTCAAGGGTCACCCCCCTTTCTAAAACTGCTTGTGCCGAAATCTTTGTCTTAGAGGAATCAAGGCTGATGCATGGACCCTGTGCTGGATAAGCAGCCCACGCTCTCCAGCCACCAGTGCAGGGGTGCAGTGGACCAGGAGAGATGGAGAGAGACCCAGGATGCATAACACTTGCAACAAGGAATGTTTTTGAGGCAATTCTAAACACTGAATATGCTCTAGCATTCAATAAAGTGAAAATATACTGAGATGAAAAGGTATTTAGTGTTAGAGAAGCATATTGCAAATACATTTAGGCATATTAAGTATATTATAGATATGTATCCCAAAATATATAAAAATGACCTGAAATATCAATTTCTTAGTCTCCAGGTATTTATAATATAATCATTTTATTCTCATAGTTTTACTAGTCTGTATCTTCTAATATTCAACCACTTATGCATTTAAAAACATATTTGGGACCGAGGAGATGCTCAGGGGCACAAGAGCCTGCCTGGCAAGTGCAAGGTCCTGAGTTCAACCTCCAGTTCTGGAAAAAAAAAAAAAATGCTGGGCGTGGTGGCACACACCTCAAATCCCAGCGCTTGGGAGACTGAGGCAGGAGGATCAGGGTGAGTTCGAAACCAGCCTGGGCTACCAAAGTGAGCTCAAGGCCAGCCTGGACTGCATAGCGAGACCCTATCTAAAAAAAAAAAAAAAAAAAAAAAAAAAAAAAAAAAAAAAAAAAAAAAAAAAAAAAAAAAAAAAAAAAAAAAAAAAAGGCAAAATGAAAAAAAATCAATAAAACATATTTTTTCAAAAAAAGATAAGTACACCCAATTTTCAACCCTTTATTTTGCTATTCCAGAGCAGTTGTTACATAGTTCAGTGATGAACGAGTCAAAGAGACCAGGAAAATTATAAATGGATGAAGGAAAGTCCCATAACGCATTGTGGCAGGATAAGGAGAGAGAAGCCGTGGCCCGGCACCTGTGCAGAGAGGGCCCCATAAATATCAGAGTCCGAGTCTGTCTGGGGTGCGCTCACTTTTGCCTGTAAATGCACTCCCATGCATTCATTAAAATACTTGGAGAACAAGGACACAGCCTTCCGCCCAGATGGAGGGAAAGACTCGCTTGAGCCAGCCTTCTATAATTTATGAGTGCGGGGATTAGGAGCCAGCCTTCCCGCTCGCTCACCGCACCCGCGGCGACTCGGCAGGAAGCTTCCACCCCAGCGCACCGCCCTCCCTGAGCTGGTGATCCTCCTCTGCACTTAATCCTTTCCCAGCCAATCCCTCCCCAAGAAAATAAATATTTGTAGATTAAAAGCGGACTGCCTTCTCATCCTTTACAGCTGCTGGCGTGCAAGCTGTTAAGCACCGCGTGTTTAATTAATGGATAGCTACCATTAGAGAGACAGCTGGACCCGCATCCAAATGAGTTTGGACTCAAGGTGCCAGGAGATAAGGATCGGAAAGTGGAGCAGCGGAGCTGCAATTGGCTTCATTTATAAAAGAGGCTGTTAAAGGTCAACCGGGGTGCCGTGTCCTGCAGATAAAGAGACGCTATTAAAAACAATTGGAGAGTAATTCGTAAGGGACCCGTGAGTCGCTTGTGTTAAATTCATTTGTCCTTTGGATGGTGTGGCAGTCATGATGGGAAAGTCAATTTACCTAAAATCGAGGTAAATTCCAAAGCGGCCAGTGAGCAGGACTTTCCCCGAAAAGCCACCGGTGGAAGCCACCAGTGGAAGCCCCCGCGTGCCCAGGCCACGCACGCTGTCTGATTGCAGAGTACCTGTCGTTCTCTGCAGCCTCTTCCCAGGCTGAGGATTAGCCAATTATCCGCACGCGTAGCAAGTGCGGTGGTATTTCCCAAGGCCTGCGGGAACGCCTGGTACGGGTGGCGTCCTCCATCACCAAGCACCCGAGCGACGCGTCGTGCCCACCGTCCCTCTTCTCTGACATTCAGCAACATAATGAAACGTTCTGTCCATGGGGCTTCATTTAAAACCTCCTTAACCCCATCCCCAAGCCACAAGCTACACATCCAAACACACACACACACACACACACACACACACATCCCAGGATGACAGTTCTCTCGTTTATCCCAAGATGCGTCTACTACTGGGAATAGCAGTTTCTTCAACGTCATGCAGCAACATGATGCTTTGCCTTTGTTCATCTCCTCTCCTGGGTAAAGCCTTCCGCTCAAGAACTGCGAACTCATTTCCTCCTCCCCGGTTTCCCCATACTCACAGAAGACACGTGACAAAGGGTGGTTTCTCTTGGTGCTTAGAAACAGCAATGTATGAAGTCATGTTCTTCTGGGCAGCATGGAGGGTGTGTGTGCATGCGGACCTGAGAAAGAGAACAAGAAAATAGGCTCCAGATGGAGCGTGAGCTTGGCAGACTTAAGCTGGGGACAATCAGGTTCTCTCTGCCTACTTGCTGCGAGGGGAGAATGGCTCGCTGCTCTTCCTTCTTACTGGGCGTTGGCGTCTCTCTATTTCCGAATGCCCTGGGAATAATGAAGAATTCCAGTTGTTCAAAAACCTGCCATTCCCAGCACACGCTCATGGCAGCCCTCCGCATTTCCCCGACAGTCAGGGAAAGACAAGGAAAGTTAGAGACAGTTACCGTTAAGTATCATTTGCAGGTTTTAACAACAGCTTTGCAGTTCAGAATCTGCCTTTAGAGAAGGATTTCCTAGTGAAATATCACAGGGTTCCTCTTGAGTCTGTTCTCTTTGAAAGCCTAGAGACATGGACACGTTCAGCCTTACCTTGTTCATATTTGCATTTTGCAAATGCGTTTTTAATAGGATTGGTCTTAGGCTCGAGTCAGGGGAGAGAACCCCAGAAATGCAAGCAACAAGGTCAAGATGACGCCCTGCTGCGAAGAAAGCTAATGAGAAGCAGCCCGTCGCAGGAGGGGCCTCTGGAAATGACAGCAAGAACTTTCTCTACCGCTTGGCGTCCGCCACGTGCTGTGCTACCTCATCATCATGAGCATCAGGAACACGCAAGTCAAGGAATTTAATTAAAGATTAACTTTTTAATGTCCTAAAATTAATGCCGAGGCAACAGAAGTCGGGACATCCCTGCGTATCTGGTTCTAAGGCTTAGAATCTGAAACCGTCTGTGGTGATTCCCAGGTTGCCAATGAAAATACAGTTTGAGAAATAACTACAACGCCCCCTGCACATTTATGTTTTATGTCAGCCCAACTTCTTCCCATGATAACGTGGGAGATGCACGCATGTCTCCTGGGAATGCCGCTTACACAGTCCGACCCATGTTGTTCAGGTGTGGTGGTGGCTGCTAGCTTACGTCCTCAGCCTCTCTGACCAAGGACAGTCACCTGCCCAGGCAAGGACAGCCCCTACTGCCACCTGCCAGGCTGTGACTGTCTGGAAGGGGATGTGAACAAGCAATAGTAATAGTACTAATAATAATAATAATAATAACCGAAGTACGTTAGTGTTTATGAGGCACTTCCACATTTTACCGCCTGTCCTCACAGTTGTCTGATGCATGTAATGTTGCTGTCTCTCTTTCACAGAGGTGACTAGTGACACACAGGGGACTAAACTCCTGGCCTAGGGTCGCATCGCTAGGAAACTGCAAAGCTGAAATTTGCTTCATGCCCATGAGCTACTGTCTTAAAACTTCTGCATTAGTGCCTCGTCTCTGAGAAGAACAGTTGCTACTTCTTCTGATCCGGGGGACAGAGGAGTGGCAGCTGGGCTCGACTGTGGGGCCCTGATGGTCTTGGCTGAGGCTACACAGGCAACTGAGTAAGCTGGGGGTGGCAGATGCACCTGGACCCGGTGGGCAGCTCTATTCCAGGTGTCTCTTAGGCCCCCTCCTCGCAGACCTGACAGCTGGGCTGGGCAGGTCCTTCTCCGGGAGCAGCCGAGGAGTACTGCAGTCAGCAGCAGAAGACGCCTCTCGGGGCTGGCCCAGACCCAGCATGCTGGCGCTTCTACTTCCAGCACACACACATGAAACAGAACACGGAGCCTCCTGGGCAGGAGAACTTAACCATCAACATCCAAGAACAAAGACTCCAGGAGAAGGGAGGAATGGGGCCAGTGCCACCACCTGCGGCACATCCAGCTAATTCTGGAAGCACTGGTCATCTTAAGAAACCTTCTGTCAGTAGCTGACACTGTGCGATGAGAAGCTCTCAGCTTGTGGCTTCTAGCTTCCCCGGTGTGATAGGCAGAAAAGATGCAGGGATGCGAGGGCAAGTTTCCCCGATGCCCATGATCCTCGGACCAGCTCTCCTCAGGTCACTATCCCGTCCCTGTCATCTGTCTGCTCAAGGATGCTTCTGAAGTCCTTTTTTAAAGAGTTAGGTTTCATTTCCCATGTTACTCACAAAGTCCTGAGCAGCACAACAGCATGTCATTAAAAAATAATAACAACAAGCGGAACAATCCATAATGATGCCTACAACATATGACATGAATCCAATACAGTTACAATTTGTGCCAGATGTGATAGGAATTGAAGATGAGAAAGCACGGAAACGACTGAATCTCAAAGAACTCATAACTTAGGAGGTGAACACGTGTCTAGCTCATGCTACTGCGAAAGGATCTAGTTGCTGCCGTAGAGATGTAGAGAAGAGATTAAGCTTTGATTGGGGCAGAAAGAGGCTCATCTGACAAAGGAGCTGGTGTGTGTTGTTAAGATCTACAAGACAGAGAATTTCTGCAGAGCAAAACTTAGAGCACTGGCAGTGAAGGGTTCTGGGTAGAGGGCAAGTGGTGAGGACAACAGGTCGTGTCACCGTCATAAAGCTACCTGACATCTGAAGAGGGGACCAATATCAGTAGGTGACTGTTAAGCATTCAAGTGACAAGATGGAAGGAATAAATCATCAGTGTGAGTCTGAGAAATTCGCCAGGCCCGTGTTAGCTGGCAGAACTGTTCTGCGCTACTTAGCAGGCATCGCGCGTTGGATTGCCGAAGGCGCCCCCGGAGACTGTCCTACTCTTTATCCTGTCAGTACATTTGTGAAGAACCTTTTCATCATCATTTGGTTTCCTATATAGGCTTCCTCTAGAGAAAAGCAGAAGCTAACCAGCCTATGGGGATATTTTGGCATTTATTTCTCTGCATAAATTAAAAACTTGACAACCTAGTTTATAAAACAAACTCTTGGGAGTCTGGTCTATAATCAGGGCTCTGTATTTTACATGAATGCAACATGGGCTAAACAAAAAGGATGTCCTAGAAAGTGACCGATTTGGCTCACACAGGAGGAATGTTAGGTACCAAGGCTTCCACAAGGCCCTCAGCATCAAACTGGTCTCTTAGCCTTGTCATCATTGTAGGGCTCTCTTCATATGAAAATGCTAAGAGCTCTGAAGTCAAAACTTATAACTCATGAACAAGAAGGAAGAAAGAAATTAATTTTCTAGTCCTGGCCAAGAAAACTGCAAAGACCTCCTAATGTTCAGATTTACATTATGCGATCATTTGTGAGGGAGACCGAAGGGCCCAGTCCAGTTTAAGATCATGCAGTCAGAGACAGTTGGGGATCTTCTTCCAAAGTCTGAGGAATGAAGGAATGTTGTTTCCTTAGCAGACGAAATCAGCATTGTCACCTCTGTTTATGAGTGGATACTAGATGACACTGAGTCTGAACCTAGGAAGTAGAGACACAAATTGTCCCTCACACATCACATCCCTGTCCAAGGATAGAGAAGACCCCAAATTTTACTCCCTTTAGTTAAAGTGAAACTGCAATAATCTGAGAATAAGCTTTCTGACTCAATCGGTGTTGGTTCATGATGAGGGTTGGATATGAAATTTATGTTAGGTTAGGAAATCGGACTCAACTCCCAATGGTAACAACAAGTGGATGTGTTTATTTCTATTATTCCCTTGTGGATGCACTCATATGCCCTATAATTCTTGTTGATTTGGAATCAATGAAGTTCTAGATGCTGAAGGGAAATAGCAGAAAGAGGAATGTGTACCTGGGCACGCAGAGCCAGCTTCTAGGTCTCAAGTGGTCTTCTGTCTGCTCAAGAATCTCAACGTTGCTTCCAAACCAAACCTGGTGCCTGCACTACTATCCCCTGGTCAACAGTGTTTCAGTGGTGAACAGTGCTTCAGCATGTCAAACACAGCCTATTAACATACTTGTTAAATTCGGCATACTTAAAGCCATGGCCAATAACACAAAGTATTAAAGGGGAGGCGTGAACTATAATGAGAGAAGGCAATGCACACCAGAAAACCAAAGCGCTGTGCCTTTTGTGTGTGAACCCTTGAGCCAGGCACTGCCACTTTGGTCTCCTGTCTTTTATGAAAGCAACCAGATGAACAAGTCGGTCTCTAGAATCTTCCCTTGTGGCAGAATATTCTGCTGGGAGGCCCAGTTCCGAGCCTTTTCCAGGATCAATGCCTGTGTGTGCCCACAGAGTACTTGGTTATTAATGAGGATGGCAGGAACCATTGTGTCCCCACCATATCACCCTTGTTAACTGACTTACACAGCCCAGGAACCTTTGGCATCTCCATGTCTGAAATCACACAAAGCTGTGTTCGGATCATGCCTCTCCCATGCTGCCCACTGTGAAAGATGTTGTGACTAAAGAACCAACAGGACTTGGCCCCCACCTCTAGGGCAGAGGACACTCTTGGGCTTGGATTCTGGGAGAAAAAGGAGGGAGAGTGCAGTCCTGAGTCTTACCTTCCCACGAGAAACAAGGAAAAGGCAGAGAAAAATGAAGAGGGAGGCCAAGAGCTAGAGATTTTTAAATCAGCAAGAAAATCTGTTCCTTTTTTCAATCTTTTCACAGTCAGGGCTAGAGGCTGCAAAGTTTCCAACACGTAGATCAGTAACGGTCTCTAAAATGCTGTCTCACAGAAGATGGGTCGCCTGTTAGAGTTCAACAGCGGTGTGGACAGTTTATTTGCACAGCTGAGGTATGAGCAGAGCTGGATGCGGTGGCCACGCCTCCTCCAGGAACCTGTCCCATGAGGCAATTGTCCTGGCCTTCTTACGTGCCTCCACCAGGTTGGTCACATCTCTCTTCACATGTTACATCGTTGACTTAGGCAAAATAAGGAAAAGGCTCTTCTAGGTGCCCATCTCTCCCGAAGAAGGCAGGTCAATGCCTCTGGTCTGTGGTCACCTACAATTGGGCCTAAATTTTATCTAACATTGTTTTAGTCCAATTACACCACCTACCATTAAAAAGATGAGTTGACAAGCATCCATCAATGAATGACCTGTCAAGTAATCTTCAGTAGCCGATTCATGAAACACTGTCCAACAGAAAGGGAGGCATTTATGTACCACAATAAAAGTCACTACAACATTTTATTATGTGAAAGAAGCAAAGAAAACAGTTTAGACAGCATGCTACCGTGAGTTAGGAAGCAAACAATATATTCAAACCAGACAGGACAGTACATACTTGTCGTTCCAGGACTCTGGGAGTGTGAGACAGGAGGATCATAAATTCTAGCTCAGTTTGAGTTACTTAGTAACTTAATGAGAACTTATATGAAAAGGAAGACAGAGAGACTGACAGACAGACAGACAGACAGGGGAGGAAGAAAGGAGGAAAGATAAAGAGAAAGAGAGAGAGAAAGAGAAGAAAAAGAAAGAAGGAAAGATGAAAGAAAGAAAGAAAGAAAGAAAGAAAGAAAGAAAGAAAGAAAGAAAGAAAGAAAGAAAGAGAAAGAAAAAGTTAGGGTTGTAGCTCAGTGCAAAGTACTGTAAAAAAGAATATATTCACATATGTTATTGGTATATCCTTTTTGTATATGCACAAAGAAGTACCAAGGGGTATTTAAGAAATTGCTAAATACTTTACAGCTTCAGGGCTGTTGGTGCAGAATGAGGCAAAAAAGGGATTCTCAGTGTGCAACCTTTCTGTGATTTTGGTTTGGGGACAAGTTACTATAGTTGCTATTTTTAAAATGTTAGG
>PVKN010002019.1:0-45757 GCA_004027915.1 Capromys pilorides
CCCCCATTTCTTCTCTTTTTACCTTGTGCTGTTTATATTCTCAGCATTCTCAAATTCTTTTGGAAGGGAGCAGGGCATAAAAAACCAGGAGTGGCTGGAAAGGAGACCTCACTTGGCCTCTGCTTTCCAAGGGGCAGCACAAGTGTGGGCTGTGCCTAAGCCAGGGCTACGCTGGCCTCAAAGAGGCACTGAAGTCTGGCCTCGGTGGCCAGGCATAGTCCCCGCTCTGCCCTCCACCGCTGGGAGCAGCATTGTTCTTCCCACCCTCTCCCCTCTGCTCGAATCTTATCAGGAGCTAATGAAAGAGGCTGGGAAACCCAATCCTCTGGTAATTAAATTTACTTAACGGGTATTCAAGTGGAGTAATGAGAAGTTTAATGCAGTGATTAGATTTTTCTTTAATTAATTAAAATGAGAGCCATGTGTCTTGCCAGCAACCAACTTGACCCTGCACTGGCGAGGAGCTGGCAGAGACAGTGGGGGCTTGGCCAGGGTGGGCCAGGATGACGCTGCCTGGGCCTTGCGCAGAAGCAAGCTGAACTGATAGCGGCTCAGGTTGCTCTCATTCCACTCCGGTTCCTGAGTGCTGACCTGATTAACTGGGTCCTGAGGATCTAGGCCCAGTCCTCAGAGAGTGGCCACAGAGTGGCACCTGGGATCACTCATGGGGTCAGCACAGTTCTCAAGTGAGTGAGGATCCCGAAGGAGGGCCTGGGCACGGGGATAGGAGGATGTTGCGCTGTATCTTACTGTCGCTGAGGGCCAGGTGGGGACTCAAGAAGCACGGCCCCCAGGATCCCCTTTGCTGTACACAGGCAGGGGCTGGGCACAGTTGTCTGGAAAGGAGCATGGACATGCAGTGGGGTCAGGGACAGGCAGAGCAGGGACATAGGACAGCTGGGTTTACTGGGGCTTATTCCCAAGTGCTTGTTTCCCTCCTAGTGCTGGCCCTGTGAGATGTAAAGGAAACTGTTGTGGCTGAGGGAGCTCAGAGTGGCAGGAGATAGCTGGGGAATCTAACACCTAACAGAGTCATCAGGATGGCTGTGGGGAGCGTTAGGGGGCTACCCAGGTTGGGAAGGCAGGGGAGGACATGTTATCTTCCAAGCAGTAGATAGGGTGTGGGGAGGCCTGAGGTTTCACAGAAGGTCCTGACCTCAGCCACATACTGAACCCTGATCCTAGACATACTGAACCTTGATCCTGGTCCTACCTGGAACCCTAATTCAGTCACATACTCCACCCTCATTAAGATAGACTGAACCTCGATTCTGGCCCTATAACAAGCTCTGACCACAGCTGCATACTGAGCCCTGATCCCAGGCAGATTGAACTTTGACCTTGGTCCTAGCTGAGCCATGAATTGTCACAGAGAAGCCAACAGAGAAGCAGGTGCTGGGGGAGGAGGAGGCAGCAGCCTGTTTATCATCCCCTGGCCAGCTCCGCTGCCAGTGGGCAGAACTGCTGTGCCAGGCCCTGCTCTGGAATGGTGAGATGAATCAGGCCCAGTCCCTGCCCACTGGCCTGCTGGGGGAAGTGTCAAAAAACAAGTGATCAGAGCTGAGGTGGGGGCGGCTCAGGGGACAGGGTGGCCCAAGAAACTGCATTTGGTGTTCGTGTGGGAGCAGGTGGGAGCTGGAGCTGGGCCAGGGGAGAGGAGGAGGAACTGGGGGGCTGGAGTAATGGCTTCTGTGGGGACCTGGCTGTGTGAGAGGGTTGTCTGAGTTCAGAGTGCTGCACCAGTCAGTCAGGAAACTTAGGAAGGCCAGGGAGGAGAGGTGGGCTTCCTGGGGGCCTGCGGGATCCTGCCATGAGCCTGGCCAGAGCCAGGGTCTTCTTACCACCTGGTGGACACAGTCCTGGCTCTGGCAGGGCAGGGATCCAGCTAGAGGAGCCTGGGCCATTAGAGTGGCACCCAAGTGGGGGCGGGGCTTTCTCAGAGGTGAGCTGTGATTGGGCAGGGGGTGGGGCATGAAGGTCTGGACTGGCTGCGGAGGGTGGAGCTTCAGCCAGTGAGTGGCAGAGACCTGCTTAGAATACAAGGCTGTACCTCCATATGGTGATAAAGTAGAGAGCAGAAATCACACAGCATTGCGTTTGATCTCACAAACCTGTGCTATTGCTGTCTCAGCAGTTCCCTGTGGTTAGGAGGCTTCAAGGGGGACAAGCAGGCACCTGGGGGAGCACCGAGATCCCAGATATGTCCGTCCCTCCTTGTCCCCGGGTGCTGTTCAAGCCTCTTCGCAGCCCGAAAAGCGGGATCATTGGCGCACAGACAAACGTCAGGGTGGGAACGGGGCAGTTGGCATGTGCGTGAGGGGCCGGGCCTGCGATCCCAGCCCCGCCCCGCCTTCTGGGCTGCCCCACCCCTACCCCTTGGGACCCTGAAGGCCCGTCTTGCCCTCTCCTCACACATCCTGGCCCTGGGTGCCATCCTTGGCTTATCTCCTGCTCCTGTCAGGCTCCAGAACGTCTCCCCGTATGGCAGCTATGTGGCCCATGGTGCAGTGTTTGCCCCTGGCTTCCCAGGCCTGCTGCCTCCAAGGCCTAACACACAGTGGGTGTGCAGGAGGTAGTGGGGGTCCTTTCCTCAACTACTTCTTTTCATTCTTTTGTGGTAGTTGGGGGAGGGGGGTCTAACCCAGGACTTTGCCCTGAGTTAAATCCCAGCCTTTTAGTTTTTGAGACAGGGTCTTACTAAGTTGCTAAGGCACCTGCTCGCCTCTTTTCCTCAGCGGTCTTGGCAGCCAGCTTCTCCCAGGGCTGGCCTCACTCGCTGCCTTCCCCTGCCCCCGAGCTGACTTTAGCCATGGCTAGGAGAGTGCCCACTTCCTGCACATCCTGCCCTACACCCAGGTTGGGGTGCACTGCTGCTATGGGGCTCCCAGGCAGGTCTCAGAGCTGGCAGGGGCTGGGTACCAGGAGATAGGTATGACTCGAAAGACACTGACAGGCACCGAGGCACCAGGTGGCCCATGAAGAGGTCAGAGCACTGCTTATCAGCCTGTCCTCTCAACTGTGTCCTGGAAAGTCTCCTTACACCCTTAAATCTTCCTGTGGCAATGCGCTATAGCTGTTGGTCAGATGTGTTTCCTTCTACAACTTCCTGTGCCTTTATAAACACTTGTATTGCATGTGATTTTTAAAAAAGAAACAGAACCATATTTGCACACCACTACAGCTTCGATTTTTTCCCTTAAGATGTTGTGAGCATCTGTCAATGTCATGGGACACAGATCTCTCCATCCTTTTTAATTACTGCCTAATATTCCATTGTTTGGGCCCAGTGTAATTTATGTAGTGAGTCCTGGGTTGATGGATATTTAGGTTGCCTCTCATTTTTCACTCTCTTAAATAATGCTCTGGTGAACACCTGTATCTATGCATCTTGCTGACACATAGGGACACCTCTGCAGTATGGATTTTCAGACAGAGAGCTGCTGGATAGACAGTGCCTGCTTGGTGAGCTCTGAGTTTCTGCCGTGCTGCACTTCCTAAAGATGGGGCTGCTTTGGCTCCCACCCTTGGCTTCTGAGCATTCATTTCACACTGAGCATGGCTGCTGTTTGATTTTTGCCAAATTGAAAACTTTCTCGCTGCGGTTCGAGTTCACTCTGCTCTTCCAGTGCAGCGAGGCCTCTGGGCACAGTCGTTGGCTGTGCGCAGCCCTCCGTGAGCTCTCTGTTAGAGCCTCTGCCCACCCTAATTTCCTCTGTGCCTTTTCCTTATTGATGTAAAGGAGGCTTTAGTATATGAGGAGTTTTGAAATTTTGGTGCATTACTTGTATTGGAAGTATTTTCCCTTGCCAATCGTTTGTCTTTTTAACTTTGTTTATGGGATCTTTCACCACACAGAAATGTTAGATCTTTATTTAGTCCAATTGTCAGACTTTCTCAGGGCCTCTGAGGTTCACGACTGGCTGAGGAAGACTTCCTGGAAGGGTTTCCAGCGGCGTGGGGATGAGGTTTATTCTGGGATGAGGAGAGGGCATCTGTGGAGGGTGCCAGAGGAGCAGTGGCAAAGGACAGGACAGCTGGGACCGTCCATGTAGGGCCGGGGACAATCGAGAGGAGAAATGTTCTAGAAATGGCTGAGTATGCTGCTAGGAATGGAGGGGAAAAGGACTCCAGAGTGACACCCAGGCATTCAATCTGAGGACCACATGGCAGATGCCATCACGGCCACCACTCTCAGTTGGGGGCAGGACTAGGAAGAGATGCATGTGGGTGCCCATGAGAGTGTACCATGGCAGAGACACACATGGGAGCACACACATGATCACACATGTGCATACATGATCTCACACCTGTGCATCTTCAAAGGCCTGTGAGAGGATGCATCTGTTCTGTGTCTTCACAGGGAGGCCATCTGCATTCTGTGACACGTGTGCTCTGTGCCAAGGGCCCTAAGAGTCACTTCCCACGTGTGCACATGCTCTCCAGTCTCTTCCACAATAAAAAGTGTGGCTTTCAGGCAAGGAAGCCAAATCCTGATGCTTAGGAACTTGCAGAGGGCCACAGAGCTGATAAGGCTCAGAAGGAGGGTTTGTTAGCTAGCTTAGAGAGAGTTTCTGCCGATGGCCTAATGTGACAATCCTGTGTCCCCCAGACTCTTAGGGATGATTTCTGGAGCCTGGATTGGCTGTGCAGCCCTGTTCTTAGTAAGGCACAACATATCTCCTTCTCGTGCCTCAGGGTCTCATCCTGGAGATGGGACAGTGGGCCCCTTCCTGCCCATGGCTGTGGGAAGCACTCAGGGTTCCATTGGGCGCCATTGATGGTAACAACAGTGACAGTGGTGACCACAGCCATTCAGGAACGCTGGCCTTTCACCTCAGTATCTACCTTGCTGTCCCTTCCTCCTCCTCCTCTGGACTCCTCACCTGTCCCCTCCTTCCCATAGCAGCTCTTCCTCAGTTTCCCATAGGGTCTTCTGACACCTTTAAGCCTTTGTCCTCTGCCACCAGCTGCCTGTGCCTATGCCCTCTTTGGTAAAGAGTGAGTTAAAGCCCAGTCACTCCGCAGAACTGCTGGCACACTGCTGCCAGGGTCTGCTTCCCAGAGTGGGTCTGGCCAGCCCTTT
The DNA here is from genome assembly GCA_004027915.1 of Capromys pilorides. Lineage (NCBI taxonomy): Eukaryota > Metazoa > Chordata > Mammalia > Rodentia > Capromyidae > Capromys > Capromys pilorides. The sequence goes on from PVKN010002019.1 coordinate 5,084, forward strand.
TCCTTGTGTCTGTGCTTCCATCCCCCATTGCCCCAGCCTCCGAGAACCAGAAGGCTGAGTCCCAGGGTCAGAGAGGGTGCACAGGTGCATTTCAGAGCTGGAGTCGGAGCTGAACCCAGCCCAGCAGATCCTGGGTCCCTGACCAGGCTGAACCATTCAGAGCATCATTACCTGAGGTACAGCCCATGTGAAACATGGGCAGAAAGTGGCTATGGCTATGAGATATGCAATGTCCCAGCCAGATGCCCCAGTGGGGCACTTCCCCTTGCCTCTCACAGTCCTTGTGAATTCTGCATTATCCAAACGAATCCCCAAGAGAATAAATCCTCTTGGGGGTGTGTGTGGGGGCAGAGGCAGTGGAGGAGTGACTGTGGTTTCCTTGTGTGACTTGTCTTTGGTAACCCATTTGTCATGCCCTTTTGTTCTTTACCAAAAGGATGAGAGTCTGATTCAGTTCTCCCTGGGGTAGCAACCACACCGCAATGTACCTCAAAGCCTCTGAGAAGAAACAATCTTCTGACCCACTCTTCTCCAGGGTCCCTGCTCTCAACCATTCCTGCTTTTGACTCAGGATGTCTTCCCTTTTAAATAGCCACTCCCTGCTCCCAGCCAACCTCCACTGCCCATGCACTCTAGGCCATCTAGGCCTAGGTGAGGTGCACTGGGCCCTGCCACAGTTCACAGCCACTGTGGCCCAAGTTCAAATCCAGACAAGCCTTTGAGTGTTCATAGATAAGCAGCATGACCAGTACCCAGTGCACCCATGCCACAAGTTCCTGATTTGACCCGAAAAGCTAAAAACTGGTGCGGTCTTTCTAATGAAGCGGAATTGTACCCAGTTTCCAGGGAGGGGTGACTTCTGCTGCTGCCAAGTCTTGATTTTTGGAAAAGTGAGATGTCTCAAGGTGTCTATAAACAGGGTCGGGGTGGGGGTTCCTGGGTTGCCACCTGTGTCCATGTCATCTTTAGGAGTTGGGACCTCCTCCTCCTGTTCTCTGTGTTGTCCCCCAGGAGTGCACAGTGTTTAAAGTGCTAATTGCCAAAGTAACATGACGATAAGTTCAAGATAAAAACCCTCAATTAAGCTTGCAGCTCGTTGGCATTTGGTCCTGTGGGTTTGCAAGGCCCAGTTTAGGGCAGACCAAACCCAAGTCTGGGAGAGGGCTCTGAGGATGCCTCGTCCTCCTAAAGCCAAGTCCAGGCCTGGAGTGTGGTCAAGGCCCTAGCTGTCGCGGAGAGGCCTCCTCTACGTCAGTACATGCCTCCTTTTTCTCTGTGGGATTGTTCTGTGGCTGGCTGCCTTCTCCTTGGGGATAAGGAACCTTTCTTATGGGGTGATGCTGTTCTACCCCCTCTGAAATCACAGCTCTTGAGGCTCCCAAATAGTGAGTTCTGTCCCCCAGCAAGTCATCCAAATATGACTTGAACCAAACACACAGTTTGTATGGCACTAGGGGCCAGGGCACTGATGGGTCATCTTTCCTCCCTCTCCTACTCACACACATCCCATGGACACCTGGGAGTGGGAGGAGCTTCCAGCCCACAGCCACTGAGAGACCCAGGGAGCTGGGAGCTCCGCCATCTTGTAGGTTCCCTACTTGGACCATGTGGCCTCCAGTCACCATGGCAGAGAAAGGCTGTGTGGCAGGGATCACTCATGGTGACAGCCTTTAGTAAGCAGAAAGTGCTGTGGTCCCGAGACTATCATGGAAGCCCTATGACAGGAGGACTCAGAAGAGCCGAGGCCCTGCTTCCTGCTGTGCACCCCACACAGTGCGGCATGCAGGGCTGGTGCGACTATGCAGTGACCTGTCTCTAAGTCCATACTCCTGACTGCACAACACTGGAATTGAAAGCCTCTCCCTAGCCATGTGACACTGGGCTCATTCTTCCTCCGTGCCTCAGTTTCTTCCTCTGTAAAATAGAAATATGGGTACCAACTGTCTCTATGAGCACAACTGTAAGAATTAAGTGAGTCAATATTTATAAAGTGCTTAACAGCACTGGGACAATGATAAGGGCTCTCAGTGCCAGCTACATGGCCTGCATCTAGGTGTAGGTAGGTTCTGGCTTCATAGCTCTCTATCTGGTAGGAAGACGCCTACCATACTACTCCACAGTACCACTGCTTGGTACTTAGCAAGAGAATTCAGTCCAGCAGAGACCTGTCTGCCAATGTTTGTAGTGGCTTCATTCATCGCCCAAAACTGTAATCACCCCTTTTCAAGTGGTACGTGAACAAGTGACGGATGGTACTCAGCAATGAAGAATGGAGTTCTGACCTGAAACAACACCAATGAGTCTCAGATGCACTGTGCTAAGTGAACAGAGCAGACCTGGGCTTCTTGTAGCTGCCACCATACGTTGATGCTGTAGGAGACAAAACTATAGGACTGAAGACAGAGCAGCAGTGACCAGGGGGCAGCGCCAGGGATGTGTGGGGATGGCTCCTGGGATGTGGGATGGTAGAAATGTTCTGTACCTTGGTGGCAGAGGTGTCTACACGGCTGGATGCCATTGTTAGCACTCATAGGATAGATTTTACTAGAGATTAATTTATCCTCAGAGATCCTGTTGGGGCATAGAGCTCACTGTGGGACACTGAAACCAGGGAGATCAGTGGCACATGTCCCTGTGTCATGGTGAGGATCCACACATGCACATAGGGATTGAGGACTCTCAGGAGTCCTCAGGAGTCCTCCTCCTCAGGAGCTCCTCCATCCTTCGGTGGAGAGCTATGGAGGAGGAGCTGGGCCAGGGAGCAGGGTGGCTGTGGGGACAGAGCCAAGTGACATAGGGAGAAGGAGGGGATCAGATAGGACCTTGAGTACTGGGCAGGGGAGTGTCCACCCTGGGCAGTGGTCCTTTGGGGCCAAGCTGGCGGGCAGGGGTTCCAAGCTGGGGCTACCTGGAGGTCACAGAAAGCCACTTTTGTTCCACTAACTTCCTACTTTTCCCACAGTGCATGCAGGGACTTCGACAGACAGGCTGCTGCTGCCCGGGCCCCCAGACGCTTATCTGTTTGCTTCCCAGCACCATCTGACTCAGGTAGGGGACAACGTGGTAGCTCAGCAGCTTCAGGCTCTTCAGGGCAAGGGCCCAGGTTGCGAGGACCTCAGTGAGTGGCCTTGCAGGGCACTATGGGGACACAGCTGAGATCTAAAGCCCCACCTCTGGATACATTATCTCCTGAGGCCCAGGGTTGCTGCTCCATGCCTGGCATCTGTGGCCACTTGGAATCTCTCTCTTGGTGCCCCTACCAGGACCCTGGATACATCTCTGGCTTTTTCTGTCCAGGTCCCTTGCTTCAGGACTCCTCTAGCAAGCACCACATGCCCCTCCCAGCTCCCAGAGCCAGCCCAGCCATTTCTTGGTTCCTTGCTCCCAAATACTCCAAGGTGAAGACCTCCTGCTCCCCAAGGGAGAGATGGGGTGGTGGGGAGCAGGGTTGCCAGAAAATATATGGTTGTTTAGCTGAGTTTAAACTTCAGACAAATGACAGATTATTTTTTAATGTAAATCTGTCCTAAATATTATATAGCACATATGATTTTATTTTTATTTTTTTTTAATTTTTATTTATTTATTTATTTGTTTGCTTGTTGTGTTTGTCTGTTTCCTTATTTATTTATTTTGTGGCTGGCTCAGCCTGCCCTGGTGGTGGCGCTGGCGCAGCATGTGGTGCTGGGGATCGAACCGCAGTTCCCCGCAGTTGCCTGAGCCCTCCCACGCAGGCGCTCCAGACCACTGAACCATCTCGCCGGCCCCTAGCACATATGATTTTATTTGCTACATAAAATCCTCCCTGATGGATCTACCCTGGCCTCCCAGGATGGCTATCCCCAGCGCCCATGGCAGGAATCTGGGAGCCAGGAGCTGCCCAGTTGGCTCAGGCCATAATCAGCTGCCCTGGGCAAAACCCAGGCTGGGGATGTCTCAGGGCATGGTGGGCTGGGCTCTGTGCCTATGAACAGACCATGAAAAATATCAGGAATAGAAAATGGTCACATGTCTGGAGATGCTGGTGGGGAGAGCAGGGATGTGGCAGGGCTGGCTCCTGGGGACCGGAAATACCTGCTTCTGCATCCTTCAGTAAGAGAAACCACAGGGGCGTTTTGTCCCTAAGTGGAGTCATGTTTCAGATGCCCACAGTTACAGGTTCCCTATATGTTATTAATGTGCCTCCTACCAGCCTATCTGCCCAGTAACCTTCCCAAATCCTCTCCTCCCAGGCTGGTTTGATGTGGGTCTTTCCAGACTTTTTCTTCTGTGCTTACAACATGATTGAAAGGAAAAGCACAGGAACGTGTTGGCTCCAGCATCCCATCCCAGATCTGTCGGTAGATTTCTACCCCCATCCTGTGCCATCCACTGTACAGTCTGTAAATTTCTGATCAATTATTAGTCCCAATGCTGGCCATGTAGGTGTTCCAGCATTTTGCTATTTATAACCCACTCAGGAAGCCTGTGGGTTTGCATCTGTGCACTGGGTTAGGTTCCTCAGTGTTTCTGGAAGTAGTCTGCTGGAGTCAGGTGGCACGAGTAGTTCTACATTTGGTTGGTTCTGTAGGGCCAGAGAAGCTTCCAGAAGGTTGTGCCAACTCATGCCTCAGCAGACTGGGCATGTGGCTGCCCCTGCCAGCCATGGGCATTGCTAGCCATTGAAATCCCTGCTGATCTCATGAGCAAGAGGAATTCACCTTTGTTCGATGCTAATGCCACCATGGAGCCCATCTACTTGTGCATGCTGGCCATTTCTTTCTTCATTTGTACATTGCCTCCTGCCAGGTCCTCTGCTCATTTTTCTTCGCATGTGTCCATTCATTGAGTTATTTGTTGAGCACCTACGATGTGTGGGACACTGTTTTGGTTAGGGACCTAACAGTGAACAAAACTGACAAAAAATGCCTAATCCGTGGAACTTCCGCTCTGGTGGAAGAATGCCAGCCAAGGGAAACAGATCCGTGTGTGCAGCATCATGTGTGCCAGGGGGCTGGGAGCTACAGAGAAAAAAGGAAGCGGAGGAGGGAGGAGGATGGGCACCCTGGATGCGGCCGTCACTAGAGGTGACATTGAAAAGAACGAGTTGTGTAGGTGTCTGGGAGGATCATGTCTCAGATGGAGACAACAGTGTGCATGACTGAATTGGGGACAGGCCCAGCTGTTGGGCAAAGCCAGAGACCCATGTGGTTGGACCAGGGCAAGCTGCACAGCACATAGGGATCAAAAATGGATCCTATGGAGCATCTTGGGTTTCCCAGGACTCTTGCTTTTAGCAGAATGAAGTGGGGAGCTGGGAGATGCTCAGAGTTACATTTCAGTCAGGCCCTCTGGTGGCTGGGAGGCAGGGTCATCGGGGAGTAGGGGGCAGGTTAGAGCTTGATGAGTTCCAGGTATATAGTTCAGGAAGAGCTTGGAATCCATTGGCAGCCCAGGTGAGGGGTGTGTGGGAGGGAGACAGGACCCCAGATGACTCCGGGGACTTTGGCTCGAGTTGGGTTGTGTACGCTTTATCTGAAATGCTTGGCACCACAGCAGTTTTGGATTTTAGAATTTTTGCATATACAGCACAAGGTATCTTGATGATAGAACCCAACTCTAGGCACTAAATTCATGCATGTTATGTACGCCATAGTCTGTAGGTAATTTTATACAACATGTTTTGTAACTTTGCACACAAAAGAAATGAGAATGTCCATGCAGCAGAGGACAGCAGAACACTAAGTCAAGCCCCAGTCACAGGGCAGGGTCCGGCCTGGACTGTGATATGGAAAGTGAAGACCTCTAGGACCTCTGAGAAGAGCTGTAGAATTGATGGTGGGATATGGGAAGCTGGTGTTGGAGATGGGACTGGGCTGGGGACACAAACATGGGGCCAACTACTTGGATACAGCATTTAAAGCCAGGAGCTTGGATGGAGACAACAATGTATATAACTGAGTTGGGGACACACCTGGCTGTTGAGCAAAGCTGGGAGACCCACATGGCTGGACCAGGGTGAGTTACACAGCACACAGGGATTGAGGATGGATCCTATAGAGCATCATGAGTTCCCCAGGACTGTGGCTTTTAGCAGAAAGAAGTGGGGAGCTGGGAGATGCTGAGTTACATTTCAGCCAGGCCCTCTGGAGGCTGGGTCATCACTGAGTGAGGGGCAGGTTGGAGCTTGATGGGTTTCAAGTACACAGTCCAGGCAGAGCTTGGAACCCATTGGCAAGGTGAGGGATGTGTGGGAGGGAGAGGCCATAGACAGAGGGGCATGGACAGCAGGGGTAGTGCAGCTCTGACACCTCCATCAGTCAGAGGGTGGGGAAGCTAAACCAGTGTAATGTCCTGAGGGCAGGACCGGTGTGACATATGTGTCAGATAAAGTTAAGAGAGGGTGTGGCATCCACATGGGAACAAACCATGGCACAGTGATGACAAGGAGGCCACAGGGCGCTGTGGCTTGAGTGCTAGGGGTGCAATGAAACATATCTCACTGACTTGCTAGACTGAATCAATTTTTGACAGGTTAAGGGATTTAACTCTTTCTTTGTCAAGCATTACAGATAGTTTTTCACAGGTTTTTTGTTTTTTTTTTTCCATTCTCAAAAATTCTTCAAAAGTTGAAAATTGTCCTGTGGTTCAAATCTGTCACTTTTTTAATTTTAAAGGACTAATATATCATGGTGAGAACACTTAACATAAGATCTAGTACATGTTTGCAGTACATACAGGTTATATTCATCATGGGAAGCTGGTATATGTGCGTGTATGACACACCTCACTTCTTTTCATTTCCCTTCTTTCCTCCTCTGCCTTCAGTCTCTTTTTCCCCTGCCCTTTGCTCTGTAATCGGTCTCTACTTCTGGTTTCCCATATAAGAGAAACCATTTACACATGCATGTCTGATTTGTTTCACTTAATATTATGGTCTTAAGTTGTCTCTCCTTTCCTACAAATGACTCAAGTTTATCCTTCTTTATGTCAGTCATACTCACTGCGTGTGAAAACCACACTGTTTTTGTCCATTTATTTATTGATGGACATACAAGGCACTTCCAAAGTTTAAATATTAAAAACTGTGCTGCTATAAACATGAGTATGCAGGTATCACTATAATATGATAAAGTGGTCTTTAGCCTTTGAGGGGGATACCTAGAGCAGGAACAGCTGGATTGAACAGAATTTCAATTTTAAATCTATCACTCTTTTCCTTTGTAGTTTCTGACCTTATCCACTGAATGTTTTGTTTTTGTTTTTGCAATTGTCAAATATTAATTTCTATTTGTTTTTAAGAGTTGAGAATACTCGCATCTCCAGTTCATCTGGAATGCACCTGTGTGTGTGGTTTGAGCCAAGGATCAAATGACCAGCTGTTTGCTGTGATGCTGTTTATTGAGTCAGTGTCCTCCTTCCCCACTGCGCAGAGCTCTATGCCTGTCATCTGTGAAACGTCCCCATGGTCTCATGTCTGTCCAGGCCTTGCCGCTTGATTCCATTGATCTTCCCCCCGGGGAGAGCTTTAGGATGTTGAGAGAAAGACTCAGTGATCGATGGGGTAGTGGTGTGAGGAGGCGGGAAAAGGGGAACAGACAGAGAGGGGAGAGGCCTGTGGAAGTCAGAGACTCCTTGGGGTCCTGCCTGCCAGGCACCTGTCAAGCACACAGGGTCTTACCTGTTGCCTTGGTCAGCCTGCTCCTGAATTCTGTGAGGTTGGCATCTGAAGATGGGGATACTGAGACCCAGGGTGGTATCACCTCCTGTCCACTGGAACCACCTCATTGGGGTACAGCTGAGACCAGAAGGCTTGACACACTTGTGTTCTGTCCTTGGTTATGGGGAAAGGTAGGTGGGGGCTCAGAAGGCTAGAAGGGCACCAGGCACATGTGGTCCCCTGCATCCCACTCTGCATCCTGCCTGCCGTTTGGCTTAGTCTTGAAGGTTTTCCCATTCCCAAAAGTGACTTGTTAAAACCAAAATACTCCTGGCAGGGAATCACAAGTTTACAGTTAACATCTTAATTAGCAGTTAACACCTTTCTAGGGCTTAGCTGACAGTGAGGATATGAGGACATGGGGGCAGAGGGACCTGTGACAGAATCTGGGTTAGGAACAGCCCAGGGCACGGGAAGGGGTAGGTGGGCAGCAATGCATGACACCACCCCCACCATCCTGCTGAGGAGGGGACCCTGTTGAGCTCCAAGAGGAAGCTGGCCGCGACTGGTTTCTCACCATGCCCATTCCAGAAGGAGGCTGGCAGACCCTTGGCCTCAAGAAGGTCAGAAAGCAGGCACCATGAGCCACCAGGACCCAGCTGCCAGCAGTGACTCAGAGGTGGGACCTTTCTCTGACACCCACTTCCCAAGTGCGAGGAATGGGGACGGGGGAGGCAGGGAAGCCACCCAGAGCCTCCTCCAAGGCACAGCTTGGTCTGTGGCTGGGGCAGGCTCAAGGCACCAAGGAGCTCAGGATCAGGACACAGGTGGTGCTGGGTGGGGCCTGCCTTCCACCTGCTGCTGTGTCCCAGCCACTGGGGATGGGGCTCCCAGTCTGAAGCCAAGGCTTCTCTGCTCTCCTCTGCCCCAGGCTCAGGGGGACATGGCTGTGGCTTTGAGGTCCATCCTACATCTTTGGGGACCTCTTACTGCCTGTGTAATTTCCCCAAGGGCTGAGCTAAGGCACCCTAGAAAAGGATAAGTGCTGGAGCCTCAGAACTGTGAGCAGTTCCTGGGGCTGGGGTGAGGGTCAAGGAACCTGGGGACCTATAAGCAGAGGCTCCAGGTCAATGCCTGGGCAGGATGCAGCCTGGAGGACCTGGGTGGTACTTGTCTGTCAAAGTGGGTCGGGGTCATTTCCAGCTGCTGGACTTAGCTCTAGGGGTCCAGGAAACTGGGAAGCCCCAAGGCAGGAGGCCAGGGCAGAGTGGCCTTGGGCTTTTGCCCAGCACTCCTTGCCCAGGAGGACTAGCCCCCCAGTCACCTGGGGTACACTGCACCTAGAGGAGGCCTGGCTTCACTTTTTAGTTCTGCTTCCACCAGCCACATGACCCTGGGCGAGTGACCTTGGACCTGGGCCTCAGGGCCCTTCCCTGAGCTTGGGCTGCATCTCTGGGCAGAGAAGGCCCAGGGAGGGTTTATAAAGCATGAAAGGTGGCCTGTGGGTACGTAGCTGTGGTCACCATCATGGCTCAGGTGCCTGCCCTTGGGGAGCCACCCTGTGGATGCTGCCAGGCTGAGGGAGCAGCCAGTGTATGAGCTGGAGTTTGAGGGCTGGGAGCCCAGATAGGGAGGTGGCTCATACATGTGCTTTGTTCCATTTTGAACAATTATTTAAAATTGAGATATAATTTATACAACATCACATTCATCATTTAAAAGTATATAATTCAGCCAGGCATGGTGGTGCCTACCTTTAGTCACAGCATCCTGGGAGGATGAGGCAAGAGGATTTCTAAGAGCTCAGCCTGAGTGACATAGCGAGACCCCGCCTCAAAATATAAACTAATAAAAGGGCTAGGGATGTGGCTCAGTGTAAAATCCCTGGGCTCAATCCCAAATACTGTTAACAAGAGTGGACAGTTCAGAGGTTCTAGTGTAGTCACAAGACTGTGCCAGTGCCATCATTTCTAGAGCACATTCATCAGCTCCCAAGGCAGCCCCATCTCCGCTGGTTGTGGTTCTTCATTCTCCCCTTTCCCTATGTCCTGGCTGCCACAAACCCATTTTCCTCAGGATTTGCCCATTCTGGACATTTCGTGTAAGTGGAGTCCTACAACACATGGCCTTACAGATGTCTTGTCCCTTAGCATTTGTCCAGGCTTACAGTGCTGCAATGGGAACAGAGCTTGTTCCTTGCCGGGGCTGCTGGTCAGTGCATGCCATGGTGGCTGTGTTTACTTCTCTGCTCCTTCCTGGACAGGTGGGGCTCCAGGTCCCTGGGCCCACCTGTGTCTCCAGCTCTCTGGGTCTGGTCTGAGGAGAAGATTTGCTGGATCTGGATGGGTTTGGTTCCAGATGCGTCTGCCAGGGCACTGTTTCTCATTCTGTCCCACCCTACCCACCCATCTTGGTGCCTCCACTCCCTCTCTTCCTACCTGAACCCCTGGAGGCATCTGAGTTTCCAGCCCCAGATCCAAGAGCAGTGATGGAGAGGAAAATGGGATGCTGCTGACCCTGGGTAAGTGTCCAGGGGTATGTGGCAGGGTGTCTCCTGTGCTGGGCTCCAACAGCTTAGGCAGTTATAGAGGTAGAGAAGGGAAGGGGTGGGTTTCCAGGAAGCAGCTGGGATGTCCTTTCTCCTCCTCTCATTCGTTGTTCCCTGAGTTGAGAAGATGAGGGAGAAGAACTAGGGCAGAGGAAGGTTGATGTAGGCTCTTTCTCAGCTGAGAACTACAGACTCAGAGAACCTAGGGCAGAGATGACCTTAACCCAGGACTTGTCAGGTCCCAGTGTGGCATCCAGTCCCCCCTCTTGCCTCAATGCCGGGAGCAGGTGAGGTGGTACAGACCTCACGGTACTGTCTCGCCTGCCAATAGGCACAAGGCAAGGCAGAGTGCTGGCCCCAACTGGGTATGCACACCCTGGGTTTCTGCTCCACTACCTAATGGGTAATTATCCCCTGACATGCACAGAGGCAAGGAAGAGATTTTCTGTGAAGCAAAATCTCCCGTGAAATATTCAGGCCATGCTGGGCTTTGCTTCGCAGCCAGTCTAATCGCTGCTGCTCGGCTGGGCCCGGCTGGAGAAGCTGCAAGTGCCGCAGGCTGCACTGGGCCTTTTATTTCCCACTCAGCAGAGAAAGGTTCCTGGAGACTGGAAGGAGCCAGGCCTAGGCCTCAGACACTGAGTGCATATGTGCGTGCATCTGTGCTTGTATGCATTTGTTTCTGTGCGTACTTGCTTTGTGCTCTGTGCCCAACCATGTGTGGCGGTGCGTGTCTATCCTGCTTGATCTGCAATGGCCTGGCCACTTCTGCTGGGGTCCTTGGTGAGGAGTTGGGGTGTCCTCTATCCTGGAGGGGTGCATAGAGGTATTTGGAGAGATTTGGAAGTCCCCACCTGGGCAGAAGCCACCACAGAACTTGGGGTGGCAGCAGGGGCAGGCATCTCTGCATCTTGCCTTGAGACTTTCAGGGTTTGGCCTGGACACCAGAGCTGACTTTGGGAATCCCCACTCCCCTAGGGTCTGGAGTAGTCCCTGGGGAGCTCGTGTGCACTGGGGTGCAAGCTTGTGCTCACGTAGGCAGGTACACTTTGATGCATGCAGATCCCTGTGTCCTGGCATCTGTATCCCCAGTGTCTGAAGGAGAAAGCCCACCTGGGTGCCTCTCTCCAGCTGCAGGTGTGCACCAGAGCCTAGATGTAGCCAACAAAGCCTTGGGGACACACACTTCTCACACTCAAGCCAGACATCCCAGGACTTTCTGCTCCTGGGCCTGAGCCCATACCCTCATGCCCACCCTGAGGTCTGGCTTCCCTGGGAACAGGCCTGGATAATGTGTAGGGACCCTGATGTTGGACATTAGGGAAGAGGTGGACATCAAGGAGAATGCTCACACTGGCAGAGACCTGCCAGCTCTTTTCTGGGACTGGATTCTTCCCCTGCCATCCATACCACCCTGTGACAGGCAGCTCACTACCTCCCAGCAGCTCTAGGAGCACCTGTGAGACCCTCTCTGGAAGGGAGACATCATGAAGACTAGCAGTGCAGATAGGATGGGCCTCTGCACCCTGACTCCCCACCCAAGGCCTGGGCCCTACCCAACAGCCAACCCCTTGGTCCCTACTCCTGGCGGCAAGGCCAGGCTTGAGGATCTGGGGCCTTCACCTTGTTGTCAAGAGCATCTTTCAGCTATTAGTGATGCAGCTGGGGATTTGGGAGGATTTCTCTCTCATTTCCTAGAGCTTTCAGCAGCTAGCCACCTCCCTCTTCCCCTCCACCAACCGGGACTGAGAATTCGCAAGCATGGACACACACGCATGCGCCACATACACACACACACACACACACACACACACACACACACACACACTGCACAACTCACATGGCTGCTGTGTGGCAGAGGGAGAGGCAGTGAAAGAAACTGGGTCACCCTCTTGGGAGGGCTCCCTCAACCCATCTCCTTGCACAGTCTCTGTGCTGTGCCCTCAGGCTGTGCTCTGGAGGCCATAGCTGACCCCAGCCTCACCAGATAACTGCCCTCCTCAGCTTCCCTGTCCAGGCAGCCTCCCTGGGGCTGGGCATTTCATAGGAAGGGGTTAGCCTGAGCAGGTGGCATGCAGGGGGACATAGCTGTCCCCATTCCTCTGGGCCCTCGAACCTCAGCCCTGAGGTCGGGTGAGGGGCCGAGACCACTCATATGCATTTCCCACAGCATGCCTGAGTGGTGGCATCTGGGGGGGAGAGGGGGGGATGAGCCAGGTTGTTCAGGAGGGGGCTCCTGAGGGGAGGAGGCAGAGGGACAGCTGAGGATGTCACTGTTGCAGCCTTGAGTGGTAGGTGGGTCCCTGAGACAGGGACCAGCCTATGGACTAGGGCACGGGGAGGTGATGGGTCCCATGTGTACCAACCCTGTGGGAAGGTTGGGTATGGGAAGCTGCTGTAGTGGAGCCACCCAGGAAGAGTGGACTTGATTGGGTGTGGATATGAAGAAGGACTTCTGGTGCCACCAGGTAGCTCAGCCCAGGGCTTGATGTTTATACAGAGGAGAGAGGTTCTCTAAAGGCAATCAGCTGTGCAGTGTCCAGGGCATCCCCAGCTTCTTCCAGGGGCCAGGTCCTGCCCTGTGAGCATGGAGATGCCATACCCTAGGATGTGTGTGTGTGTGTGCGCGCGGCCTGGCAGAGTAATGCTCATGTGCTGTGTGCATGTGTGTGTGTGGGGGGGTGGTCATGGGGAGGGAGGGTGGCTTAGAGTGGCCTTAGAGTCTGGAACCAGAGACTGCTTAGTCTTCAGAGAGGCTGGAAGGTGATTTGAAGGGCTTTTTTGTTTTGTTTTGTTTTTTGTTTTTGGTGGGACTGGGGTTTGAACTCACAACCTTGCACTGCCAGGCAGGCACTTGTGCCATGTAGCTATCTCCCCAGGCCCCTGAAGGTGATTTGAGGTCATTGAAAGGCAAGGCTGTCTTATGACCATTGTATGGGAGCAGAGACCCCAGGCAAGACCACAAGGAAGCCTGGGGCAAAGGCGACTGGGCCTTGAGCAGTGTGTGAAAGAGGGGGGAGGCTGGAGGGGTTCCAGAAGGGCACATGGGGCACTGGGGTTAGTGAAGGTGAAGGTGAGGATGGTTGCATTCTTGGGGAGGGTCTGGAATGCTGTCTCCTCCCTAGGAGCCTGTGGAAAGAGCTGCCTGCCACTGTGACCCAAGGGCTCTGCCAGCTCCACAGTCCTCCCTTCTCACCTGGTTCTGAGAACCCTTCTCTGCCTGGCAGACCTGTCCTGGCCCAGCCACAGCCCAAGCTCAGAGTCTCTCAGGCAGGCACTGGAGCAGCAGGGGTGGGACAGTGAGGGTGGTGGAGGATGAAAGCAAGACCGGAGCTGTAGTACCACACTGCCCCTCTACTGACCCGACCCTGCGTGTGCACCAGCGCCCGAGGGCCCTGTCCCCAGGGTTGCATGTCTCCTGCTGTGAGTCGGAACTAGAAAGGTAGATTCGGCCTGTCAGCTTGTTATTATTTTGGGGGCCACTGCCCTCTCCTTCGGCATTTGTCCCAGGACCACCAAGGAAAGGAGGAGAGGAGAGAAAATGCAGAAGGGGAGGCAGTTGGTGGGAAAGGGGCAAGGCCTGGGATGGGGTGGGATGCGTGCCCTGTCCTGTCGTGTGTCCAGAAGGGACGTCTTCTACCTTCACCTCAAAGTTGAGGCCCAGTAGAGCAATCACAGTGGCCATGTTAGAGCTCATCAGGATCCTCATAGGGCACCACGGGCACTGTCTTCCCTATTGTGGGTTGTGGGTGCACAAACTGAAGCCCAGCTATGGCCTGCGCTGGGGCTCCTCCCCGAGGCAGAGGTGAGCTCGGGGAAGGCATGCAGGACTCCTTCTCACCTTCCTGCAGGTCTGACTACACATTTATGCTTGCCCCACCCTGTCCCCCTAGAAAGAGCTCATCAACCCACAGGCCCGGCCTCTCCTCTGCCCCTCTGCTTTCCATGCTGGGCCTGGAGTGTGGACACAGCCCCATTGGCATGCGCCTATCCCATCCAGGCCTGTGAGGAACCAGGTTCCACCCAGCATGGCTGCCCCCTCACAGCTCCTGCCATCTCAGTCCGAGGAAACTCCTTTGCCAGCCAAAGGGCTTCACTTTCCTGCCAGCCCCAGCCCTGTCTCCCCAACTTCTCCCCAAGTGCCCAGTACTGTGCAGGAAATAGCCTGGAGCCTTCCTGCTTCCTCTGGCCATCCTGGGATGAAGCCTTGGGCAGGTGTCTGCTTCCCTCCCTGTGTGCCTGCAGCTCCCAGCCCAACCCCAGAACCAGCTCCTGGAGCTGCTTACCCCACTTTCCAACCTCTCCACCATCGCAGAAGGCTTAAAACAGGGTACTCAGAGACCAGAGTCTTCCTTGTTATGCCTCCCACACAAGCAGCTCCAAAATTACTATCACCCAAGACCAGCTGGCTTCAGATGAGGGTGAACAGGAAGCAGGTGGCTTTTAAACTAATTCACACTAAGGTGTGCATGACCAGCCACAGCTTTTTTCACCTATAGTATGGTGCATCATAACCATAGTATTAGTAATGAGCACTATTAGTAATAGTAACATTCAGGTCTTGCCATGTTGGGCATGTCCTAGTGCTGTCCTGTATTAAATTACTGTCCTGTATTAACCCACTAACCCAGACAGACTTGGATGAATAGAAAACTAAGGGAAGAACATGGTGGTTGGGAGCCAGGTGGGAGGCCATCCTCTCTGTCTTCCCAGCCTCTTCCCCATGCCACGCTTTAGTCATGTCAGGCATCGGTGGGGGTCACTTTGGGAGGGTGAGGGAAGCTTTACTCACCCCTGGGGATTCATGGTTCTCCATAGGAAGGGCCAGACAAGAGCTGCCTGGGATCTCGAGCACCCCCCCCACAGGGTGGCCTCAGCTCTGAGGTCACCTTACAGGTCCCTGAGGGTCAGTGGCACTGTCTGCAGTGGGATCCATCTCTTGTCGGCTGCACTCCCACCAAGGCTTTGTGCCACCCATGACCCCAGTGCAGCTCCTCTCAGTAGACAGATCCAGTTGGAGGCCTGCGGATTCTAACAGGAAGTCAGTTCCTGCCCTTCCCCCAGGGTGGCCTGGAGGTCTCCAGGGGTCCCTGGAGGCTGCCATCTCCCCGCCACCCGCCAGCTGTCAAGGTCAGGCTGCTTTGCAGTGCACAGTCAATCAATGGGGAGACTCCACTCTTCCATTAGAGACCTCCCGCTGTGGCGGGCTTTGCTCGTCCCTCCAGCCACCTTGGAACAGATGCTGCTGGGCCTTCATGGGGAGGTGGCTGGTGACTCCTGACCCTCCTTGGCAGGCATTGTAGTAGATTCTGGACTTGGTGGGTTCTGAATGTACTTTGCTGTCCATAGCTGTGTGCCCTGGGGCTAGCTCCTTCTGCTCTCTGGCCTCTGTGTTCTGACCTGAGGTCAGATGACCTCAGGATCAGTGGACACAACGTAGGGCCTGGGGGTGGCATCATGTGGGGACACGATGGCTCTTGCATCTTCCCTCAAGTCAGGGAGGGAGCTGCTTGGAGTGGCATTGGGCCAGGCCCTGAAGGGTGACCAGAAGCTCAGATTTGGGGCATGATGGTGATCTGAGGGGGTGAAGGGAGAGGTCCAGCAGAAAACCCTACCAGCCTGCAACCCAGAGCTTGGCACTCAAGGCCTTCCGGTGACCAGATTTCTCAGAACCTAAGTGTTCGCGGGCACTGGACCTCTTGGGGCTGTAACAGACAAATCTTGGTGCTTCTCGGCCTCCTTTCTCTCCGGCACCACTGCCAGGAGGCTTTCTCTCTTGGCCTTGCTGTAGCTGTTCCCACTCTGTCAGGCTGCCCCTTCCTTGCCACCCTCCATGGGCCTGAGCGTGAGGATCAGGGCAGCCTCTGTGTGCTCAGTACCAGCCCCTTTGCTGAGAACCGTGCACATGTGAGGGGCAGGCACAGACCTCACCAGTGCTTGTTGAGAGAACTTGTGAGGTGCAGGATTGCTCTGCTTCCACATAGACCTGAGAGAACTTCTGTTCAGGTCTCAGTTTCCGATCTGTACCTCGAGGGGCTTTGGGCGTCCCAGGGAGGGATTTTCCATTTGCAAGGAAGAGGACAGTACCCAGGTTGGTATGAAGGACCAGGTAGGTAGAGTGGACAGGGGCTGGGAGAAGGGCCTGTCCCCACCCTCACTACCTGGCATCTGGCCATCCTGGGGGCCGTTCCTGAGTTGGTCCAGCTCAGGGCTGGGGGCATCCAGAGTGCTGGCACAGACTGCCAAGCCCCACTCCCCTCCCGCCCCCGGGAAGCAGATGGCCCGAGCCTGGGCGGGCTGCAGAGCTGGGGACTGGCATTTGTATGTGTGTGGTTTTTTAAAAATCTGACACATTTTTGTCACGTCTTGGTGCATCAGAACAGTAAAGGAGGCGGGAGTGTGAAGAATGTTTTAACTCGCGACTTTGTAACAGTTCCAGTTTCTCAGGGCCTCCTCCCCCGTTGGAGCCTCCGAGCCCATCTGTTTCCCAGAGCCTCCTCCCTGCCCCCATCTCCTCCATCAAGGGGGACGATAGGATTAGGGGAGCAGCACAGGACTTTGAGGAGGTCTGGCTTGAACCCGGACTTGTTATGTGGCCTGGGTAGTGCTCACCCTCTCTGGGCTCCATTTTTGTGGAGCCCAGAAGGCCAGGCCTTTCCATTTGGGGTTCCCCAGCTCTGCTACTCCCAAGAATGTCTGGTTAGGAGGTTAATAATGACAGTGTGGCAGCGACTGAGACAACATTGGCGTGTTCAAAGCACAAGGATTCTCTGTGGCGGAGCGAGTGTCATTCATGAAGCTGGGCAGAATGGGTCCTGGCCTTTACCTTCCTACCCCACCTGCCTCCCCTACCCCATAGTGGCTCTGTGAAGGTGACCAGGGCTGGCAGAGGTCCAGGGCAGCAGCAGTGGAGGTAGACAGAGGGAAGGCACGCTTGGAAGCCCCAGGTGTCTGGCCATGGCCCTTATCTGCTTCTTGGTTCCTTGGGGCCCCAGGAAAGAGGCAGGGTGGGTGCCAGGGCCCGGGAGCTTTGCTCCTCAGCCGCCAGCCCTGCTGCTCCTGAGCCTGCTTGGCACTAGCTTCTATTTCATTAGTCACAGAGATGCCAACTGACCTGGAAAGCTGGTGTGCATGGCAGTTCAGGGGCAGGAAGGGGCAGCGCCCAGGGCAGCTCCTTCATCTCCTTTGTCCAGAGGCCAGGGCTATTAGGCATCTGGGCTATCACTTGGGACAGGGGCAGGCTTCTGGGAGCCTGCTACCAGATAAAGAGAACCCCCCCCCCCATGCAGAAGCCCTGAAGGCAGAGGGCAGGTGAGGTCGGGTGCCCCTACTTGGCACCTCAATAATACCTGAACATAGGGGCCCCTAAGTGTCACCCCATGTCCCTGTATCTTTGGTTGGCCAGTGGGGGTGGCCATAGGAGGGAATCCTGTGCTGTGGCCAGGGCAGCAAAGGAACAGCACTGCCCCACTGCAGCCCAGCCTGGACCCCAGGCCTGGCTGAGTCAGTGCCATGCAAATCTCACCAGATGGGCACAGGGCGGCTGCGGGGGGTGTGGGGGGAGGAGCTGGAGTTGCCATGAGAACCCGCACGCTGGCATTTCCTCTTTTGGGGAGGCTGAACCATATTTCACAGGCAGTGTAGGCTTCTGAATCCCATTTCTCTGTGTTTTTTAGGAAGGGAAAAAGGGCAGGGGGAGGGTGGAAGAAGATGAGGAGGGAGAGAGATGGAGTCAGACAGAGGGAGTGGGAGGAGTGTCTGGGGTTGCTGAGCGTGCAAAGGGACCACTGTGCCCCAGAGCTCAGCCAGGCCAAAGCCAGGTCTGTGATCCTTTCTGCTCCCTGCCCAAGGCTTCACGCTAAGTATCTGGACCTTGATGCTTTGCTTAACTTCATCTCTGTCCCTGGAGTGCTCAACCCTGGGACAGGGACACGGGGAGCAGCAGAGGCCAGAGAAGTAGGCCAACTCTTGCCCCTAGTCCAGGACAGCAGTCCACCTCACCAACCCATCATAGCTTGGCAACCAACACCCCCCAGGAGGCTCCCTGGGGAACAGGGAAGTGGAAAGAGTAGTGGGAAAGTGGGTTTAGGAGGGATTGGGGTGCTGACTGGGAAGGGGAGCGCCTGCTACACTTCTGGCCAGGGTCAGGGCTGGGTGTGTTGACACACATGTGGGGACCAGGCAGCAGCCTCAGTTTCCACATTCTGTGAAATGGGGTGACAGTAGCAACAATGGGGAATGAAAAGGCCAGAGCAGAGCTCACTGAGCAGTAACTGCTATTGCTACCATTGTTCAGGATGAGGTCCCTTAATATCAGGTGTGTGGGGGACACAGGATGGGCTGCAGAACAAAGAGACCCACTGAGGGCCCTTGGCTCTGGGCGCCACCCCCAGTAACCACAGAGTTCAAGCACAGAGCCCACCTGTGTGCCGAGACTATTACATCTCCCTCTTTCCTTACAGTACCAGAGGAGCAGCACTGTTCTTCCCATTGGACACCCACGGGACCAAGGTTCAGCGAAGGGCACTCATGGTCACCCAAATCTGGCCTGTCATGGACTGAGACCCAGTCTGGCCTCTTACTGAGCCCAGCGAGGGCAGCAGGGCCACCATGCAGCAAGAATAGAGGATGGGGGTGCAGTGCGCTCAGCTCTGGTCTGACCATACTCGGCCAGTCCAGATGGCTGTGAGCACCTGCGATCCTGGCCTCTCCTGGGTCAGGACTGGCTCGATTTTGCCATCTACTTGCCCTGGCTCCCCCCACCAGGAGTTACTAGAGTCTTCTTAGCTTCTACTTCCTCATTTGGAAAGTAGGGTACCCAGTAGGTAGCCCTGTATCCCTCAGATGAGATGAGGTTTTGCTGCAATAATAGACACTCTTAAAACCCTCAAGACTCTGGCGACTCAGGCTCTCCTTTTCCCTTGCTATAAGCACAGGAGAGTGGTTCCTTATTGTCACCTAGGACCCCAGGCTGGTGGGTACCCACCAGCCTCTCTGCATGTTGCCATGGTCGCCGGAAGAGGCATGGCCAAGGCCTTGCTGGCACTTCAGGCTTCCTCTTGTAAGAAACTCGGTAACTTCCACTAACATTTTATTGACCAAAGTAAGTGATATGACCACTCCTACCTTGCAGGGGGACAGTTCCTCATCCTGTGCCTAAAAGAAAAACACTGGGGTCTTCATAAACATCCCTATACAATGGCTGCAGAATGCCACATCCACTGAATGAACCAAAAGTGGGGAGACCCTGGCCACAGAGTGTATCTAATGGGCATGAACTCTTTCCTTTCCACCCCAACTCCAGAGAGGCCCACCCTCCTTTGCTTTTCCTGCCCATCTCCCTGAGATGGGCCATCAGGGTTGGTGGTGGCAACAGGTCCTGCTTTGAGTATGAAGCCTTTACCTCTGGAACAGAGACATATGGCAATGTCCCCAGGGTACTGGTGTGGTGTTGGCTGAGGCAGGAAGAACAGACACCTCACTCCTGGCTGCGTCCCCTCCCCACCCCAATGCCTTCTTGAACAAATGAAAAAGCAGCAGATACCAGTAATACCTTAACTTTATTAAGGGCTCCATGAGACCCAGATCAAATTACTCCTGCAATCGAACAGGAAATTCAATTCTACCCAACAAACGTTCCATTCAGCCCTGGGAGGGCCTGGGGAAGGGGGGTTGAGGGGTTCCACCTGGCTGAGGACCTGCCTCTCATTCTGCAGCTTCCCTCTTCCTTGCTTGGAGCTACAGGATTGCTATAGAGGCTAAGATAGGCTGGGATGAGTTACGGAGCAGTGAAAAGGGACAGTGACTTAGGACTTGGGCCACTTGAGCCCCTGTGCAGTCAGAGCAGCAGGCAAGACCTCAAGATCCCTGGAACTCAGAGCCACCTTGACCTGGGTCTGAGTCCATCACCACAGGCTGTGTGACCTTGGATGAGTTTGTTTCTGTCCATCTCTGGCCTCAGGTTTCCCTTCCAACATTTTTTTTTTCGTCTTTTTGAGGCAGAGTCTCACGATGCAGTTCAGGCTGGCCTTGAACTCACTTTTGTAGCCCAGGCTGGTCTTGAACTCTCATCGATCCTCCTGCTTCAGCCTCCCAAGTGCTGGGATTACAGGCGTGAGCCACCACGCATGGTTTTTTTTTTTTTTTTTCCCCTTCCAACTTTGACACTGGCTTTGGAGAGCCACTCTTCCTGTTGGCATTTGCCCCTTCTCCAGGTAAGGCTGGAGGGGAGTGAGGCTATATCCATGTGCCCTGCCCTGTGCCCACAGGGTCAGACCATATCCTCCTAGCCAAAGCTCACAGTCACAGAGGTTGGCAAGACAGGTAGCCAGGCAAATGCCAGGTGCAGGACAGGCACAGTCCTCCTGGGAAGGCTCATTGTAGCAGGCATAGCCATTTCTTTTTTGCTCCCTCCCTGGGCCTGCTGTTGGCACAGTGGGCCTGGGAACCAGGGAGTACTCCCCAGTTAAGGAGGAAGGGAAACAGGCTCCAGGTGAAGGGCAGCAAAGGGGAACCCAGGTGGGCATGAGCCGCAGACACCACCTGGAAATATGACATGGAAATAGGATTCCATGTTCTGGAACACGTGTGAGTGCACACACACACTCCTTCAGCAGCTGCAGCACATGCAGGGGCTGGCAGGGTCACTCAAGAAGAGAGGGAAGCTATCAGACCAAGCGTGGATCAGGAAGGCATGCAAATCCTGAGATGCAGGAAGGGACTCTTCTACCCTGGGAGCTGATGTGAGCATCAAAGACAGCAGTGCACTTAAACATTAGTAAAGCACTGGGGCCCAGTGAGGGATGCTCTTGCCCCAAAGACCCCTTGGTTCATAAAGAAAGCAGAGATTTACCCAAAGGCAGTGGAGGCTCAACGTACCTGCACTGAGGATGTGGTCTGTGTGGGCCTGGTTCTTGGGAGTCACATAGCCTCGCCCAGGGAGATCTCCTCTGCAGGCACATGGAGCAGAGTTTGGAGGGATGAGAAATGGATCTAGTTTCCCTGCCTGCTTTCCCTGACTTCTCTGGAATCTGAGATATGCCCCAGTCCTCCTTTATTCAAACCTGAAGGCCACTTCACATACCCAAAGACTTCAAACCCCACAACCCCAAGTCCTCACTTCCTGACAGCCTTTTCCTCATGACACAGACTGGCAAAATAAGCCAATTCAGTGGGAGAAAGGTCCCTGCAATAGTGTCTGAGATTCCATGGGGCCACCACTCTCTGATGGTGCCCTCAAGGGTCTCTGTGTGTTTTGTGGTCCCTACTTCCATCCCTGCTTAATAGCTTAGAGTGTGACTGGAAGAGATCCAGGCAGTGGGTACAGTATGGGTCTTCCTTCAACCTACCTGGTGCCATGACCAAATGATACAGATTTAGGTGTTAAGTGTTTGACCCTGAGGAGGATCTGTTTCCTTTTCTGGCTTTAGGTTGCCCTGGGTACATCCAGGCCCCACCCCTGGCACTCAGATCCCCGTGGCCTCCCAGGTCAGTGACTGTCACTTGCCATTTTTAGGTCAGTTGGGTTTCATTAGCTTGTTTAGCTGCTTCAATAGCAGCCTGTGAATTAGCAGAGAGGAGGTGTTAACTGCCTCCCAGAGCTCTGCGCTGATTTCCAAATGCGCTCATTCAGTGCCGTCAGTTGTTCACTTATTCAGAAAGCATTTGCTGAACGTCAGGCCCAGGGACACAGTGGCACAGGAGGCTGCAGGCTCATGGCTACCTTGCCACAAAAGGAGAGCTTCCTCTTCCGCCCACTCCATCATCTGCTTCCCCTTCCCTGTGCGCACCATCTGCCCTAGCTGCCCTTCTGCAACCTGGACTTGAGTTCTCACGCTCCTCTTCTGCCTGATCCCTGCCTCATGGTACCTACCATGGAGACCCGATGTGACCAGGAAGAGCCACCAGCCAAAGCCTGCATGGGCACCCTGTCCACTCCAGCCTCCTCCCTTACTCCACCTCCCGATCTGTGTCCTGTCCTCTATTGGCCATGCAACCTCCTCCCCCTGCTGTGACCCTCCACAGGACTTTATAACTGCCTCTGACAACGCTTCAACCCTCTGCCCCAGCCCCAGCTACATGTGCATTTCTCTCCACACACAACTCCTGTGTCTCTTCCTGTCCTGGGTGTGTGTGGCTTTTGGAGCCACAGCGACTAGGAATCCAGGACAAGGGTCCTTCTGGGATTGAACCCAGTCCTGGCCTAGAGACTTTGACAGGCTGACTCATAGCTCAGCCCAGACAAAACCTGCAGGGTCCAGGCTGCCCCCTGCTGGATGCCCAGGGTTGCCATGGCGACCCTCTGCCAGTCTTCCCTGCATGGAGACAATCAAAAAATAACAGCAAGGGCTCTTTTATTCTGTGTCCCACCTGGGAGCCATTTAAACCTCCCCACTCCTTTTGACACATCATAATTTTTTTCTTTTAATATTATCTTGAAATCTCACCCCCCACATTCATACTTTTAACCTCTGGGCATAGTCTTGAGGGGCTCATGTCTTACAAACCTACACAGGCTCATGGGTGCACCTGCTGTGTACATGTTTGTATGCTG
Source organism: Capromys pilorides (assembly GCA_004027915.1). Classification (NCBI taxonomy): domain Eukaryota; kingdom Metazoa; phylum Chordata; class Mammalia; order Rodentia; family Capromyidae; genus Capromys; species Capromys pilorides. Next base: position 27,824 of record PVKN010002019.1, read on the forward strand.
TACCATGAATGTCAGATGGGCCTCCGTTCATCGATGACAACAAAGTTCTGGGGACAGCATAGCCCCTCCTCACCTCCCTTGCTCTCCACTTGAAAGTCTGCAAAGCCCCTTCTTACTGATGTCACATCCCTAGGAAAGACAAAAGCCTGGCAAATTTAGGTGCACTGGCCAATGTCACCTGGCAGCTGAGTGGAGCCGGCAGGAAACCTTTCCCTCTTTCTACAGCTGCCCTGGCCTGACAGAGCTGGGGTGGGAATTAGAAGGATGACCTTTTTATGCTCTGCACTGTCCCCTGGCCCAGGCATGGGCTCTCACTGGGGAGGCAGCTGTGGGAGTCTCTGCAGGGTACAGAGTCCAACCTGCTACCTCGGGCCCTCTGACTGTGCCCTACAGCTGGGCCTGTCCTCAGCCTCCCCTCACCACACCAGCTGACCAACCTCCTAGCACCCACAGTGCCTGGGCCCCAGCTCCTTTCTGTCTCTACTTCACTCAAAATCCTGTCTTTTCCTGCTGTACCCTGGGTCTTTTCTGGGTGGAACTGGTCTCTCACCTCTCCATGGCAACACCAGCTCTGGTGGCCAGTCCCTTGAGACAGACCCACACAGGCAGTTGCCTCAAATGCACACACATGTTTCCAGTGTCCAGACATAAAGTCCTCTGTCTTTCCAAAGAGTGGGGTTACCGTGGAACATGCGTACTCTGAGTTCATGAATGCGGGCTGCACCTTTGCCCTAAACTTCGCCATTTGCATGATGATATCTGTTGCTCCTACAAACCCATATACACTGGGCAGCCAAGGAGGGTCCTGAGTTGGAGCTGATCCAGGCTGCTGTCCCATGTCCCCAGTGCCCCCTCCATGTTCAGGAATGGGGTCCTCCCTTGGCTGTGTAATAATTTACTGTCCCAGCTTCAGACTCAGGGCTGCACCCACAGAGACCCACAATGGCACATGCAGAGTTGAGTGTGCTTGGCCCTGGGGTGTTCTGGTTCCATGTACACAACTTCTGGGCACTTGTGGGTATGTGACAGCAGCTTTGAGGCTGGACCTGCTTCTTGTCATTCCTGTCTTGGGGTCCACTATTCAGTGGGCAGCAGAGGGCAGACTCCCCGAGGAGCAGGGAGCTGTTTGAGGACCCCAGCCCTGGATAGCAGAGGGTGTGGGAAGGGGTGTGGGTGTGGCCCTGGGGCCCTCACCCCATTTCAATTGTTACTGCCTAAGACTTCCCTGGCCCAGTCTGTCCTTTTCATAGCAGGGTCCCTGAGGCCCTAGAGGACAAAGGTTTGCCTGAGACTGTTCTAACTCTGCCAGTCTACATGCGGTCAGTGATTTCCCTCCTCTGAGCCTCAGTTTCCCTTCTGAAAAATGTCCCTAACACTGCATTGCTCTGTGGGTCATGTGTCTAGCACGGTGGTTAGCAGGCAGCAAATGCCCCCTTAAAGGCTGGCTCCTGGGGTCAGGCACTATGATTGGCACCTTAGGGCTCTGTCTCCACATCTGTAAAATGAAGTCAGTGATGGTGCTGAGGGCCCGGTTGCCCCTTCCTGAAGCCAGAAGCAGCCCACCAACTGCCCCTCCCTGAACTGTCTTTCTTGGATGCCCTGAAATAGAACCCAGGAGAGGAAGGGCAGGAGGGAGGGAGCAGGGGCCGTGTGTCCATCAGCAGCAGCGGTGCTGTCAGTTTTCTTGGAGCCGGGGAATCCGCAAAGTAATAAAAAAATATTTCCTCTGTGACTCCAGCAGCCCAGCTGTTCTCTTTCGGGAAAAGGGCTGTGGGCTGAACATAAAATCAAGGACAATAATGGGTACACAAGAAAAGAGTGTGGCAGGGGAAAGGAAAGCAGACCAGGATCCTGCCACTCCTATAAGACACCTCCCCCAGGAAGGCCCCTGAGATTCCTTCCCTTGTAGCACTGACCACAGCCACCTTGTGTTAGGGCCTCCTGGAAGCAGGGCCTGCCCTCTCTGGCCTGTGTTTGGCAGAGGGACTGGGTCCTTTCTGCTCTGGCTTCCTGGTATCTTTTGACAGATCTGGACAACTGTGGACAGAGCTGGGGCTCGGTTCTCGAGCCTGTGGGGCCATGTTCACCCAGCCCAGCTTAGCCCCTTACCTTCTGGCTGCCACTGCAGGACCATCTTTTGGCTTCAGGGTCAGTGTCTGAAGAAAGGTGATTGCCACTACACACCCCAGCCCAGGCCCTCTCCCTGCCTGTGCTTTTCCCTGAGAATTGGTGCCATTTGCTTCACTGGGAAGTTGGGTCTGTGCCTCTGTTTCTTCAGTGGTACTGTGGGAATCCAGCAGAACCTTCCTCCTGGGTGGTGCTATGGAGAGGAGGGAAGGATTCAGGCCCAGCTGCCATGAAGGGGCATTGGTGGGTGCAGAGGAAAGGCCTGGCACCTGCACAGCTTGAGTCTCTGTGGCCTGTGGTGGGGCCTATTCACTGGATCCCACCCTCCTTACCCCTCCTTCCCAGTGCTCCTCAGGGTCCTCTCTCTTGTGGACACTGAAAGCCATACAGGTAGAGATGGGGCTGATCTTGAAGATCTTCCTTGGGGAGCTGGTGGGGTGGTACCGCCCAGGCTTGCCTGTGTGGCTGAGAGCATTGGATTCCCTTCTGGGGAGTGCCCGGCCTGTTTCTCCCACCTGCCCACAGAGTTAAGGCTACAGAGCATAGGGGAGCTAAGTCTCCTGCCTGGCTGTGAGCCACAGCTCTTTCTCCTCTCCACTCTGGCCCCTACTCAGCTCTCTCAGTTGCCACGACACTGAGATGCCAGGAAGCAGGACTGCTCCCAGGACAGAACCAGCGAGCCCGTGTGTGCTGAAGGCAGTGTCCCCTCACAGTGCCTTGAGGTGGGCTGGGAGCTGTGTGTTTGGGTGGCCCCTTACAGCCTGAGCCTGGACCCTATAAATTTGTTGGGCTTGCAGCTGGTACAGGCAGTGATCCCAGGCAGTGGAGGTATCTGAGGGCATTGGGTATCTGGTGCCCTGAGCTGCCCTCCTCCATGCCCTATGAGCTGGTCACCACTCACCCTGGGTTGAGCATTAGTAGCAAGGTCTTGTTTGTTCTTTGGCTCCCATGAAAGGTCACTGCCTTCTAGAGTGCTGGTGGGACCAGTAGGACATGTTCAGGAGCAGAGTACTGGTGGCATGTGACGTAAGACTGCCCTGGTGGTAGTGCAGGGACCTATAAGCATGGGGGAAACAATTCCTGATGCTTCTCAGAGTCAAGCAGTAGGGGACATTTATTTTTTAGCCAGAAGAGGAACTCACCTGCTTGTTCCACCTCCAGCACTGGGCTGGATGTGGAAATCCCTGTAGTGTTCTGAGCTGGGCACTTGTGGAATAGGACAGTGAGGTCCACCCTCCACCTGCTGTGTGGTGATCCTGGGAGATGGATAGAGGTAGGCAGCAGGCTTGTGACACATACCTTAATCCTCCCTACTCACCTACTGAGTCTGGTCACCCTCCTGACCCAGCTTCCTGGAGTGTAGGATCTTTGCAAGATGCCTCACCAGGCCCTGCAGCCCCTGTTCTGGGGGCAGGTGGTCCTACCTGCCCTGCTGTGGTGCAACATAGACACTGGGATGAGCTAGTACCCAGTGCATGTGTCGGGGTGGGGGTGGCATCTGGGGTGTGTGGGGGGATCTGTGGTATGTGCGTCACTGGGGGCTTCCTGAGGCTACACCAGGCCTGTCTCCCCACTTGCTGATGCACCACTGGCGCAGTGTAGGTATTTATGGTTGATTTTCACACCCCAGTAGGTGGCGTGAACATGCTGTGCCAGGGTGTGTGTGACCTGCTTTGATTCGAGGTTGCAAGGAGCCCGCTTTGCATCAGAGGCCCTGGCTCTCTCCACCTCTGCCTGCCAGAGACAGCACTCACCCAGGTCCTTCTGTCCTGGCCTCAAACTTCTATGGCTGTCACAGGTGACAGGACGGGCTGCAACTGAAGGAAACCATCCCCTCTCTTTGGGTTCGTTTTCTTGTCTGTGTGGTGTGACTGGAAAGATCAAAGGACTCAGCCTAGCCCCTGTCCTTCAGGTTCAGAAGTGGCTGGTGAGAGGTTGGGGTGGAGTTGACCTGGGCCCAGCCCTGCTCCAGTGCCCCTTTCCCAGTGCTTCTTTCTCCCCCTGCTGTCACTTACTTCCCCCAATGCCGTGTCCATTGGATGAGGGAACAGCCTCAGGTAGCAGTGGGCTCAGACACAGCAAGCAGAGGCCCAGGGCTATCCTGAGAATGCAGGAACCAGGTGCTCTCCTCTCTCCATAGCCTCAGGGCTGTGGGGCCTGGGCTTCTGGAGCAGCCAGCCTGAACAGGTCAGAAGGACAGCCACTCAGGGCTGATGAGGCAGGCCTGTTCCCAGGCTTTGTGGGGTTCTTTCCTGGATCCCCTCCACCTCCAGAATGAGTACTATGTTTGGGAAGGGTGACAGGCAGGGAGAAAACTTACCTAAGTGCTCCATTGTGTTCCAGAGGGTTCTCCAAACCATGACAAAGCTTCTATTTACAGATGTCCCCTGCAGGAGTACAGAAACCTGAGTGTCCTGCCTGGAGGCAGCGCCAGACTTCCAGGGGAAATTCCCCTTGGCCTTGATGCCTCTGGACTGAGCTGGCTCTGTTAAGGCTGTCCCTGAAAGATTCCCTATGTGCCCTCTGACCAGGCCACCTGGCTGACACTGCAGGATGCACCCCAACTATGTCCTACCCCTATGGGCAGAGATGGGTGGGTACTGGGAGCTTCAGATTGGTCAAGAGCTCCAACATGTCATCCTGCCACACCAGCAGCTGTCATAGTGCTGAGCTTGGCTCCAGCTGCTGCAAGGAAGGCAGGAGGCCCAAGATCTGGGTTCCTCCACGTTTCCATGCTGTGCAGCCTCTGGGGCCATGGGACCTCTCTATTCATATGTAGAGCCAATGTCAGGAAAGACTGAGACTGCAGAGATAACACAGAGTGGTGCAGAGGGGACCAGAGAGATGAGGCCCAGGGAACCACTGTGGAACCAGCACCCTGCTGGGTCTCGTATGGCAAGGGGGCTTCAGGCTAACCCAGCCCAGAGGGTGGATCAGGTCTTGGGCCACCTGTGGAAGAGGTCCCCAGGGCTAGGTGGAGGACAGAGATGCCTCTCCCAGGCCCAGACTACCCACCTATGTGGCCCTGGGTGGCACTGAGCGTGTGGTGGGCACAGGGCCAGGATGTAGCTCCACCTCCTGGAGGGGCCTCAGACAGCTGACCCTTGCCAAGGGACAGTGGGTTCCAAGCTCTTGACCAGGAGGAGCCACGATGCCCCGCTCGGTCTACCTGTGCTCTAACTCCAGATCTGACTTCCACTTTCTGGGCCCCCAGGTAGGATCCCTACAGTGGTGGGGTCCAGGGTGGGCTAGGCCACCTTCCTCACCTCCACATCCCCTCCCCTGCTGTCCTGGGCTCAGGCCTTAATGGAGTGTGAGCAGCCTGGCGAGGGAAGCCTCATTGGATCTGATTGTACTGGCAAGTGTGTGAGGGAGGGGATTATGTGGGGAGTGGGGGAGCACCCATTCCTGAGGGTCCACTTGGCACCAAGCCTATCCTGTCACCCAGGTATGCTCTCAGGACTCTCCCATCATCTCCAAGGTATGCAAGAGGGTCCCCAGGCAATCTGATTGGACAGTGGCCCAGAGAGGGCAGGCAGCTTGCCTGGGCTGCACAGCCAACAGGTGGGCTTCTGAGGGGATGCTCCCTGGCATCTGAGACCAGTGGCTGGTATTTCTCAGCACCAAGATCACGACTCCCGGCTTCCTCCAACGCTGGCATGGGCACGCCCCATCTCAGTACTCTCAACTGCAGCCTCCTCTGCAGGCACCACCCAACTCCACGTGGGTCAGTGGTGGGCTGTGGGGAGCAGGGCCAGCGGCACTTAGCCTCCCGCCACGCCCACCCCCATCTGTGTCCTTGTCATCATATCAGGCGGGTGTGGGGGAGTGGACGTCGTGCCAAGCAGGCCGCCCCTTCGTCCATCTCTGCTAACAAGCTGTTCATGGGTGTGATGTGACACTCGCTTTCTTCTTTCTAAGTTCAATAATTTATAGGTATATTAGCGGCCAGGCGGCTGTCCTGGGTCCCCGCCAGACGGGACGGGCGATGAGGCCTGGTGCCTCCGCCGATATTTACTCTCTTCCACCATCAATTATTAAGGCACCTCCTTTGCTTGCACATAATTACATGGCTTCCAGCTCCCTGTTCAGAGGGGCCTGCCTGTCTGTGGGGCTTCGATGGCAGGGGACCTGGCAGCCACTCTGCCTCAGAAAGGTGGCAGCTACCACAGCCTTAACCTACCCCAGCCATGCTGGACCCCTTGGCCTTCATTGCCTCCCTAGGGCTAAAAGTTTTCCCCAGCCCAGGGTTAGGCATCTGTACCCTCCTGTGTGAGGCCACCCCTAGTCTGGACCCTGATTGGCTCCTTTTTTTGTTTTTGGAGACTCACCATGTAGTTCATACTGGCCTGAACTCGAGGCGATCCTCCTCCCTCAGCCTCCTGAATGCTGGGATTACAGATGTGTACCACCACACCCCTCTTGACTGGCTCCTTTTTGCCCTCTGGTTTCAGCACAGCCATCCCTACCTCCTGGATCCCCATCCTGATATGTAGGGTATAGATACCCACTTCTTTTGCCTCTACCTGAATCGTGACCATGGCCTTTTGGGTACCAGGAAGGCTGTGGCAAATGCTTGTTAAATGATTGAATGAATGAATGAATGAATGAATGAATGAATGAACAAATGGTTAGATGGACGAGTGATGTCCTGCCTGCCTGAGAACCAGCCTCCCCTTCCATGCAGCAAGTCTACCTGACTGCTTCTCCTCCTTTCAATGCCCAGACTCCCCTAGTCAGGGCTGAGATGCCCCTGGGCAGCAAGTCCTGGTCTTTCTCCCCAGTACTCACCCCCAAGGGCAGGGCAGGGTGCAGGTTGGTGCATCATAACTTTCCCAACTCTGCTGTGTGGACCCAGAAAGTTGCTTGCCTGTGTCCTGTTTCTGTGTTATTGGCTTAGTGGGGATGATAACCATCCCTCCTCTGCAGGTGAGGCTGAGGTTTGCTTTGTAATCTATAGAAGACCTTCTGTCACAGCTGCCCAGAAGTGTCCCTTGGCTTCACTCTATGTCTCTCTATGACCCTGGCTATGTGAAGCTAAATCAAACTGAACTGTGCAGGATTGGATCATGCCACTAATGCCTGCTGTCATCCTTTCCTCCTTGGGGTTGGGCCCCTGCTCTGTAGCTGGCATGCAACATGGCTCACCTTGGCCCCATCTGCCAGGGTTCCAGATCAGAGAAGGGCAGCAAGGCTTTCCTGTGAGACAGGAGATGAGACAGAGGACAGGGATTCTCTGAAATTAAATGCACAGTAGGGAACCAAGCCCCAGCCTCCCACTAGACTCAGAGTCAGCAGTGTCCCCCTAGAATGCAGCCTCAGTTTCCTCCTCTGTAATAAGCAGTAATAAAAGTGTTATGGTCCCTGGGGTTTTCCAGAAGACTCAGTGAGCCACTGTCTCTAGGCAGCACACAGAATTGGGCTTTGCTGTTCTCCTCAATGCCTGCATCCTTTTCTTTTGTACATAGACCCCACACTCAGTTTATAGAGCTTGGTGTGTTTCTAAAGTTTATCCCTATGGTGCTCCTGTGTGAGTCTGTTTTGCTCCCCATGGTGTCTGTGGGAGCCCCCCATGGTGATGTATGTGACTCCTCCATCCCTGTCTCCACTGATCCATGCATTATGCTGCAAAGTCAGTACCACATTCCATCCATTTCTCTTCCCAGAGATGAGCAAAGGGCTCTTCTGAGTTCTTGGCATTACAGACAGTCCCTGTGGGGAGCTTCCTGAACTTCCATCTTGTTATTGGGACACACACTTAGGACAGGAGTTGTAGGGACACAGATTGCATCTCCAATTCTTCACAAACACTAAGGAGTGCTGTGCCCTCTCTCACTCCACCAGCAGCAGGTACTTCTGCCATGTGATACCATGCCCCCACCATTGAGAGGACAGAATTGTTGCATTGTCTGTTAGCCATGACTGGGTAACAAACAGCCCCAATCAGTGTGGTGTCATCTGGAGGTGTGAGTTCCTGTCCATGTGGTCTTCTAATCTGGGATGCCCATAATATGGCAGCTGACCCTTCAGAGTGGATAGCAAGCTGTGGATAGAAGGCACCCCAGATAAACCACAGCTTTTTAAATCTAATCTTGGTAGTGGAAATCCCGTTGCTCTGGCCATATTCCATGTAGCAGAAGTGAGTCTTGGGTCTATCCCACACTCAAGGGAAGGGAATTACAGAGTGGGGCTGCCAGGAGCAGAGACCCTGGGGATCATCTTAGGGTTGCCCATCGTGGGGCAGCTGAGGCCCAGAGAGGTGAATCAATCTGTCCAGGATCACACAGTAATTAGAGACTGAACAGAAACCCGAGACAGCCTGGCTGTGTGGCTGGGCTGCCTTTTACTTCCATTGGTAACAGGTTCTGGCTTAAGTTAATAAACAAGTCTCTAACCCAGCAGAGCTCAAGTTGGGCACTTAATGAACAGATCTGCTAATAGTGCTGCCTGTTGGCACACATTAGCTCCAGCTCCCCCTGACACATGCCTTGGGGACAGCGAGCTGGCCTCTCAGGAGTAGCCGCTCTGCCAAGCACGGAGCCTTGGGTCCCAGGGAGCCAGGGAGGGTCTCTTTATACAGATTGCTTTTTCTATTTGCATTTTTTTCTGCTCCCAGTTTAATTTTTTTCTTTAATAGACTGTATGCTTCCCTGGCTTCTTAAGGCCACTGACTGCATCCTGCATAACTTAGGGTTAGAGCAGTAGAGTTTTCCTGGAGGGCCTTCAGAGTGGCAGGCAGACACACCCTGCTCATGCGTGACTGCAGAGCGAGTGCATACTCCTTGGTAACCAAGCAGCCCTGCTCAGTGGAGCCATGGTGAGGCCCAGGACGAGCAGCCCCCTGACCTGCCATAGCTACAGGGCTTCTGCCTGGAGTCCTCCAAGGCCTGTTCATACCCTCAGGAAGCTACCAATATTACTTGTGGACAGTGACATGTTACTCATATAGATCCTTTCCATGAGAGGTGTGAGTGGTCCATGCCCTGAGGTGAGCAGAAATGGGAGTGAGGATTCCAAAGTGTCCCTTTTCCCCATCCTAGTCCCTTCCCTAGAGAATACACTGGTCCCTGCCAACAAAGGGATTTTAGTTTATGCATTTGGGACCCTCTGTCATCATCAGGGCTCTGGACTCACTGCAGAGGAGCCACAGGATTGATCCATACCCTCTGGGTGTTCCTGACTCTCAAAGGGTGGAGAACTTGGTCCTGCTCCTCAGCATGAGGCGCCTTAAAAGAGATGTGATGACAGTGGAAGGGCCAGGGTCAGAGTACACTTGGCACTGTTCATAGGATGCCTAGTGATACCCATGCTCATCAGGGGCCCACAGAGCTCGGGTTGGCTTCCATGCAGGGCCCTAGGAGGGTGGCATTGAGTCATGGAGGCTTCATGCTGCCTTGTGGTGGGTCCTGCTGGGTTCCTATCTTACAGAGGAGGAATCAAGGAGTGGAGGCCAAGCTATGAAAAGAAAAGGAGTGGGATTAGGAAAGGAGGGGCCACCCAGGGCCCAAGTTGGCTGAGGAGGGGAAAAGAGGGTTCAAGGGTATGAGGGACCAGTTTTGATGGAAAGCCAGCAGTAAGTAGTTGCCTGGGAAGAGGATGCCTGACTCAGAAGGTGGGCTCACCACCCCTGCCCTCACTGTCTCAGCCTGTACCCATCACAGATGTCCCTCTTTGTCAACCATAGTGGGGCGCTCCCCTCCTTCTGTTCCTCCCTATGCCAGCCACCCATGCAGAAAGTGCTAAGCAGGTGCACGAGACCTGCTGTGAGCCACCCTCAGACTCCTGGGGAGGGGTCGGGAGGAGGCAGCAAGAGCCTAAGCTTGGCTGCAGCCCCAGGGCTGCCTCCAGGAGGGGGCTTTGCTGTTAGCCCCTTCCCTGTCCACCTCTGCAGCAGCACCAGTTCAGGGCCCTGACCTATGGATTTCCTGCCACTTCACCCTTTCGTGCCACCCTGAGAGGCTCTGGAACTTCATTACACCAAGCTCCACATGAAGGCTTCAAGAGCCAGGAGACTGGGGCCTCTGCTGTGGCCCAGGGGCTGCATAGCCTGGCTTCTGGGACTCAGCCTTTTGGGGGTACCTGACCCTCCAAGGACCATTGGTCCCCGTTGTCTCAGTGGCACTAGGGAATCCCTATCATCCCAGTGCATAGTCAGGGAAACTGAGGCCCAGAGAAGGGCTGTAGCCCTTTAAGGGCATGCAACAGGTGATCATAAAAGTTGTGGCATAAAAGCAAACATGGTGTTCACCTGACAGCAATACCTCCCTGCTCCTGGGCCGGCATTGTGCCAGCCCAGCCCCCACTGCCTGCCAACTCCGTTTTTCTTGCTAATTAGAGGTCTCCGCAATGACTCCACTGTCCCAGTCATTTTAGAGCCAGCATTAATTTCAAGTGCCTTCAGAAATAATCATCATCGTAAAACCCTGCAAGGTGCTGGGATGCAGGCTAGAGAACTGGCCCATTCCAGGTGTGCGGCAGCGCTGTACATGGTATCCTCTGTGTCTGAGGGATCTCTGTCCATGCCAGTGTCCACCTCCTGCATGTCAGACTCCCTAGCATAGGAGGGCAGGGCTTGGGGAGGCAGTGCCCTTCCAAGTGCCAGCAGTGCCAGCGCCCTCAGCTGTATAGCGGGCTTGCTGAGAAGAGGCATAAAGTCTAGCTCACTGCCTGGCTTGTAGAGGACTGGATAAGTGCCAAATGGCCCTGTCCCCTCCCCAGAATCTCTTGGCAGCCCCCACCTGGCCTGTATTGGGACTGCTGAATTTTCTTCCAAGAGCCAGAGCCTCTGGGTGCCTACCTGTAGACTGGGAAGGAAGCAGGGACAGTATGGGCCATCTCATCTGAGAGATGCAGAGTAGAAAAGCTAAGTCTTGGTTCGATCTCAGGATAGGGTTAGACACCAGGAGGGTGCGCCCAGCAGGTGGACCTGTGCAGTCGTGCTTGGAGCTCTCTGCTGTAGCTTTGGTGTAGACCTTCTGGTTGTTGGATGGGGCCACCCCAATGTTTTGGGGTTCCCATGGCCTCAGAGCTCCAGCGAGCCTTGTGTTGAGGACCACAGCAGATGACATGGTAGGACATCTGGCTGCAGCTGGACCCAGGGAGGCCCCTAAGAATGGGTCTGGAGAGCAAGATCAGCGAATGGGCCAGGCTGAGCCCCCAGAGGCCCCTCTTCCATGCTGCCCCCCCCCACCAAAGCCTTGCCTGGCCCCTGACTTCCAGGGCAGGTGACAAGGATGTGGGGGTGGGGTCATTTCCTTCAGCGACACAGGGAAGCAGAAGTCCTCTTGGTTGTACCTGGACAACTGTGGACCTCGCGAACCCCACCCAGGACACCAGCCTCTGCAGCCAGTATCCAGGGCGGGCTGGGGAGATGGGCTGCCCCCCTTTCTCCAGAAATTCCTGAGGCAGGCAGCAGGTGAGCCGCGGGCGGGCGGGCGGGATCTGGGGGGCTGCACCTCGCCTGCAGCCTGCCTGCGTCAGCCCCACTCCAGGAATAGCCCCGCCCCCGCCGGGTCTGGGGAGCTGCGGTGCAGAGCCTGAGCATCTATTCCTGTAGCTGTGGGAGGTGGCGGGAGGCAGGCACTCACAAACAGCCGGGAGGGGGGCTGAGAGATGGGAAAGGGGGTCCAAGCAGCAGCTAGGTGAGAGCCCACCCGCCTGCACTGGGCTCTGGAAGGGAGGGGACTCCTGGGTCCCTCCCACCTGCAAGTCCCTCTGCCAAGCCGGCCCCCTCCAGGCTTACTCAGCCTGGAAGGTGACTCAAATCTCCTGCCCATGCCTTGCCAGCTGTGTGACCATGGGCAAGTCGAGTAACCTCTCTGAGCCTGCTTCCTGCTCTCGGTCACACAGGAACAGTTGCAGCTCAGCTCAGGACTGCTGGGGGATGGCACCTGGTGGGAAAGGGCCCTAACAGGGCTTGGGATGAGCATGAATATGACAAAGAAGACTGGAGCCTTCTCCAGGCAGGACGTCCAGAGCAGGGGCGAGGCAGTGAGACTGAGAGGGACCCAGGATCAATTTCCTTGGAACAGGTCTGTGCGACTCTGGGGTGATGGGGCTTGGGTGGAGCTGGGAAGCCGCCTCTCCGTGTGGCCAGGCATCCTGCAAGGAATGCCAGCCTAGCTCTAGAGGGGACTCAGAGCAGAGTCCTACTCTGCTGGATAAACGGATGGCCTTGGCCAGGTTCCTGCCTCAGCTTCCTTTCCTGCAAGCGGAAGCCCCACCCTGTGGATTCCAGGTGTCAGAAGCTCTGTGCTTATGGGACGCAAATGTGCTAACAGAGGAGCCCTGTGGTGTCCATGTCGATGGCTATGTTCGAAAGTGGCTCGCCATACCACGCACCTGCCTTCTGGGAGGTGGAGGGGCGTACAGTGGACACGTTGCCAAGGGGCCAAGACACCCTAAGATCTCGGTGTCATGCAGATCTCTGGGAGAGGTCTCGCTCCCTGGGGCATCTTTAGATGTGGTCTCTAGACGGTGGTTTCCCTGGACCGGACCTTTCCGGAGCGGGATCCGCGCATAGCAGCCCAAGCCGAGGCTCCGCGCGCCCTCTGCCGGCTGCTGGGAACAGCGCTTGGGGCGCAGCCTTTGGCGAAGCCCGCGCCCCCTGCCGGAAGCAACCCCAGAGGGCTGGGCTGGGTGTGAAGGCTCAAGTGAGCTAGCGCTAGGGCGGGGTGGAAAGCGGAGCTGGCGCCGCTCGGATGGAGATCCTGGGGGGTTTGCGAGTATTTCCAGAGGAGACCAGGACTGCGACCCTGGGTCTGACCCCTCTCCAGCTGTCCTCCAAACAACCCTGGCCGGGTGGGGGGCGCTGTCCGCTCACTTGCGCAGGTGCGTCCTCGCGGCAGTGTGCAGCGACCCCAGCTACCACGTGCGGATACGCGCACTCGCGTGCACGCGCATGCGGCCCGGCTCTCTCCCCCGAAGAGTGCGCGCTCTCGGAGAAAATGCGGGTCTGACTCCAGGCCGAGCTGGGGACCCGCGGGGAGTAGGGCAGTGCAGGACGCCGCTAGGACAGGCGCGCCCCTCGCGCGGGGCAGGGTTGGCGCGCTGTCGCCAGCACCCCCTCGGCTGGGCAGCCGCGCAACCTCCTCCTCCTCTCCGTCCCTCCTCCTCTGCCGGTCCCTCCTCCTCCGCCGGTCCCTCCTCCCTCCCTCCTGCTTCTGCGCTCCCTCCCCGCGCCGCGGCAGAGCGCGGAGCCCGAGCGGCAGTCGGGCGGGGGCCGGCGCGGGAGCCCGAGCCAAAGCCGGAGCGGGCGGCGGCACAGGCGGCGGCGGGGGTCCTGGTCTTGGTCTCAGTTCCCGCTCCGAGTCCCAGTAGGGTCTGGGTCCCGTGCGAAGCGCGCGGAATCCCCACCGCGCCCTCCGGCTCTCGGGGCTCGGGGTCCAAGCAGCATGCGTGGCCGCAGCTCGCCAGCCCCAGCCCCGGTCCCGGCCCCGCGACGCAGCGCGCGCGGTCCCCACCCCAGCCTCAGCGGCACAGGCGGCGGCGGCTCCGAGCCGGCGCGGGGCGCAGAGCGGGGCGCGTGGACCCTGCGGCGCGCACCCTAAGCGCCGCCCGCACCGCCGGCCCCGGCCTTTGCTCCCGCCCTGGGCCGGTGGGCTCGGCTCCTGCCGCGTGGGGCACACAGCCGAGCAGGACGCCCCGTGAGGGCGCGCCGGCTGCCGGGCAAAGGAGTCGGAGGTGGAGAAGGAGGAGGGGACGGAGGGGGCTGGGCAGGGGCCGGGGCCGCGCCGGCGGGAGCGACATGCGATTGGTGACCGAGCCGCACGGACGGACGGCGCGTCCGAGATGCAGGTGAGCCCCGTGCGCAGGCCTTGGGCATCGTGGCCGGGCTGCACCCTCCTGGGCATGCTGGGCCCCCAGTGCCACCCGGACTGCTTCGGGGTCACAGGCCTGGTCCCCTCGCAGGCCTCAAAAGGATTCTTGTTTTGCCACCGCCCTAATAGATTCCCAGTTAGCAGGGCTGGGGACCCCCCCGCCCCCCCCCCGGCGTCCACTACCTTCTCATTGTGAGCATGGTCACCCTAGAGGACAAGGCCCCCCACCGTCAGTCCTAGAGGGTTCCCACGGAGGTGGAACCCGCGATCCCGCCCTCAAGGCAGCCCCTCAGCACTTGGCACTCCCAAGCCAGTGCTCGGCGAATAGCCGGCTTTCTCCACAGCTCCAGCCTGAATGGATGGCAGCGCCACCCCAGGCTCCTGCGGGTGACAGGAGGACGGGTGGGGAAGGGGAGGGAGTCCGTGGAAAGGACCTCAGAGCCATTTAGGGGCCTCCCCTTTGTCTGCCTGCAGCCCCGGGCGGCTTCTCACCTTCTCCTGCCCCACTTTGCCTTGAGGCGGGTGGAGGGAGGTGGGGACCCTCGGAGAGGAGGGAAGAAAGAGCTCGCTGCCTCCCTCCCGGTGGGCGCTGGGCATCCTGTCCTCCAAGGTGCCCCTAGGAGCCCAGTCTCCTGTGGATCCCACCTTGGGTAGGGGGTGGGGCCAGGCCAGTGGACAGTTCCCTCTGTGCTGTCGCTAGGGTCCCGTGGTACCAGGACCCCTTCTTTGTTCTCAGCTGTGTTAGGATCTAAGGGGAGAAGGGACATGTGGGAGGGCAGGGGCGGGTCTGCCCTGGTGGGTGCAGGGTGGACACCCTGACAAAGGGGCAGCGTCTTCAGAGCCAGCCTGTATGTCAGCCTGGCCCTCTCTCAGACCTCTGCTGGGCTTGGACAGTCAAGGACCCCAGCTCCGCCTGGTCCCACTCTGGGCTTAGTCCTACTGGCCATGATGCCAATGGCTCATGCATGGTGGGGAGAGAGCTTCCATGCCTGGGGACCCTGGAGCACCCAGCTGGCAGAGAGCCTGGTGCTTCCCCAGATCCAGTGAGGAGCTACTGTGGTCAGGGTGCCCAGCTCCAGGGCTTTGTCCTGAGGAGCTGGGACAGCAGCCTGTCAGTAGCACTTTCACTGAGTCTGAAGCAGAGGGAGGGGTGTGAACTCCTTGGAACCAGCTGCTCCAGGGCACAGTGTCAGAGGGGGGATCCTGGGGGCACTACAGGAGGGAGACAGGCCCCCCGGGAGGCTTTGATGTCCCTGCTCCTCCCTGCTGCCACCAGCTGAAGTGTGGAATGGCCTGGAGTGGCTTCCCCAGGGCAGGCATGTGCTGACCCCCAAAGAGAGGGGATGACCAGTTTATCCTGCAGTGGCCTCTTTGATCCTGGGGCTGAACCCTAATGATCTCTCCACCCCTGGCTCTGAGTGTTGTGTATTGATTGGTGTCCTTAAGATCCAGAATTCTGGAGTAACACTACCTGCCTCTCCCCAACATGGATGGTTGTGCAATGTAAAGTCTGACAGGACCCTGGCGCCATGGCACCTATGGGGGCAGAAGGTGGGGTGCCATGGTGGGCTGGGTGTACCTGCCTGGATGGTGTGATGTGTATGTGCCTGAGAAAGTGTTCATGCAGAGTGAGAAAATAGGCCCAAGAAGCAGGCAGTAGGTAGTGGTGGGTTGGAGTCAGGGTTCCTGTCTTGCTGTTCTCTGCATGGGGCTCTGTAGAAGGATGATCGTCAGCTGGCCCTGGTGTGCCTCCCTGTGCTTCTCCCACAGATAGCCTCTGTTCCCCCACCCAGCCTGGTTCTCTCCTAGCTTGGTCTAGCATCCCCATCCAAGAGCCCAGCTCCTAGCCCCTCTTCCAGGAAGCCTCCTGATTGTTCTGGATCCCTGGTCCTCTAGGCACTCTGGGAGAGAGCCACACCATGCCAACCTGATCATTCAGCCCTGTTGTGTACTTCCTGACTGAGCTTCATGCCAGGCTCTGGGCTCGGTGCTCCTCTGGCTCTTGTGGATCCTTGATCACACTGGGCAAGACCAATGCCTGCCCCTTGGATTCACTGCCTGACTCTTGGGGTGTGCAGACTTCAGGAGGCCCCAGCTCGGTGGCACACACAGGCTCTTGAGGAAGGGGAAACCCTCCTGGGACCAAGGCTGGCAGGGGCTCCTTAGAGGAGGGGGCAGAGAGGGTGCTGAAGTATCAGTCAGGCTTTGCAGATGCAGGAAGCAGGGATTGTGGGATATAGGGTCATTGCCAATGTGTTCAAAGCATGCTTGATTCTGACCTTTGTATGCATGAATGTCTATGCTTTAGTGCCAACCACCATCTGCTCCTGTGTGCTTGGTTTCTTCAGTGGTCTTTCGAGAAGTGTGCACCCTGGAGCCAGGGCCAGCCCACCACTGTCTAGCCATGTGGCTTGGGGATAACAGGAGCTACCTCTAGGATGGTGGTGACAGTTGAACCTGCCAGTTATGCAGTGGTTAGGACAGTGCTGGGTATACAGTAAGTGTCAAATGAGTGCCCACTGCTCATAATTTCTTTCTGTGGTTGTTTTCGATCTTATCCTTGTATGTGGCACAGAAATTGGCTAGCTGAGGAAAGAGCCAGAGGGGTGGCATGCTACTCGGTTTCCAGCTCACAAGCCTTTGGTTCAACTTTAACATCCTCCTCCTGACCCGTGGGGATCTTGCTTGCTCTAGGGCCTAGCACAGATGCTAACAAAGTAATCCATGCGCTTCATATTAATTCAAGCAGCGGTGCTGATGTGATGAGCAACATGAGCCCATTCTGCCCTTGAACTCTCACACTTTTTTTGATGATATTTGTCTTCCCATGTACTTCTGGACACCCCACCCTTGGGCCCTTTTTCTGGGGGTGCCTAGCACCTCACATTATGAGTTTAGCACTCTCTTGCCTCTTTAAAAATCCTACCTATAGAGAGAGGTATAGTGCTCAGTCTGAGTTATTTTTGAACTTTATAAAAAGAATAAGAACTATGTAACAGATTTGGTCATGTGGCTCGGGGCTGGGCATGTGGTTCAGTGGTAGAGCTCTTGCTGTGCACACTCAAGGCCTGGGTCCCATCCCCAGCACAAGCAGAAGGAGAAGGAGAAGGAGGAGAAGGAAAAGGAAAAAAAGCTGCATATGTAGTTCTCTGCAGTTTGCTATTTTCTTTCTTGTAGTCTGAAACCCCATCTGTGTGGTTGCACCTGACAGTGGACTCTTCATGAATTTTCAGAGGTACCTAGTACTCTGTGGCTCAGACCTCATGTGACATGTTGCCCTCCTATATGTGGGCTTTGGAGTCTCACTCTTTTCAGCTCTCACACTCCATTCTTGTCCCACCCCTGACACGGAATATGCAGGCATCTTGGGGCCCACAGCTAAGAGCAGAATTGCTTGGCTGCAGGGCTCATTCATGTTTGGCTTTCCTAGGAAATGTGCCAAAGTATTTTCCAAATCAGTCACATGCCAGTGCATGCCTCCCCCAGCTGGAGGCGAGCATCCCTGTTGTACTCTATGCCATGGGTTGTCCTGATATTTCCTGATTGAATGAGTGTGAAATGGTATTGCATGATGGCCTTGGCTTGTTTCTGGAATTCAGTTTCTGGGGGCAAGAAATAGAGGTTTTGGTGGGCAGCAGCCAGAGTGTTACCTATGCTCACTAAGTGGCCAGCCCCTTGAAATGCCACACAAATGGATGGGATGCGGTCTGTACAAACCCTGAGCTCAGGCATGGGCAGGAACCATCAGAAAGGAGGGGGCACAGTGAGGGCAGAAAAAACAGCAGATCTGGGGGCCTTGAGGTGCTGTGTCCAGCCAGGGATGGGCGAGGCTGCCCAGCACGGGAGGCGGAGCACCCTGCTTTCTGCTCCACCCCCTCTACCCTGGCACCTGGCCTAGGGCATGGTGATGTTGAGTGCTTAGCAAGACTGTGGTGACAGCGGACGGAACAAACGGATACTTGCTGCTGCTGCCCCTCCTCCTCCCCCT
>PVKN010002020.1:0-45751 GCA_004027915.1 Capromys pilorides
CTCACACATCTCCACACAGGAGGGAGTCCCACACAGCTGGGTAACACCTCACCCATCTCCACACAGGAGGGAGTCCCACACGGCTGGGTCACACCTCACACATCTCCACACAGGTGGGAGTCCCACACGGCTGGGTCGCAACTCACTCATCTCCACACAGGAGGGCGTCCCACACAGCTGGGTCACACCTCACACATCTCCACATGGATGGGAGTCCCACATAGCTGGGTCATACCTCACACATCTCCACACAGTTGGCAGTCCCACATAGCTGGGTCGCAACTCACACATCTCCACACAGGAGGGAGTCCTACACAGCTAGGTCGCACATTAACTTAAACCTTCTTCTGCCAACAAGACCCTTGCTTCCTTCCACTGTTCAGCTCATCTCAGAACAGGGAACGGAACCCGCATCTCATCTAACACAGGTCAGGCCACCCTGCAGCACCTGCTGCATCATCTCACTAACCCACACTGGCTCGTCTACCACAGGGCTTACTCGTTACACCAAAGAAGGGTCCCAATGTCACGTGGCAATTAGACACAGCTTCTGAGGCCCTTTCTGCCTCTTCCCCAACCCATCCCAATTTACATGTGCCATGGTTCTCCTTACAGTTAGTTACTGAGCCACATGTACCTCCCATCTATGTATATTTAACGTGATTCTCAAACCCACCTCATGGGTGTTCCACTGGGCCAGCTTCCGGGCATGGGCAACGAAAAGAGCCATGCTCCGCATCTGGGGCCAGAACTGGCAGGCATGGGGCTGCGGCCTGCACCGGTCACCCGCTGTCCCCGCTCTCAGCTCAGCACGCCTGCCCTGCACTGTGCAGCCACCCCAGCCCCGCAGCTGCCTCCTGCCAGGACCCCAAGTGGGCACAGGGAACCACAGACCACACCGCGCCCTTAAATGCAATGCATTTTTCATCCTAATCAGCACCCATTACACACCACGGCCATAACGTAGGCAGTCTCAGGCGCAACACCAAAACTACCATGGTCTCTTCTTCACAGTTCCACAGACAGAAGACTCATTCCTCGAGCAAAGTCCTAGCCACACCGGCATGCGATTATTTTTTTCTTTTCTTAAATCAAGAATGTTCAGTTTCTCTCTAGAAGGAAGTGCTTTCCAGCTTCCTGTCTCAGTTACTTTTCTCTTGTGGCTGGAACAAAATATCTGACACGCAAAATTAAGAATGGAAAGGTTTATTTAGCTCACAGTTAATGGAGGTTTCAGTCCATACTCAGCTGGCTCCAAGGCAGGGTGGCACAGGGCAGAGGGCAGCCGTTCATGGCGGTGGGAAACAGCAAAGAACAAAGGCAGGAGCAGCAGCCGAGGCAGCCAGCAAGCCCCTCTCCCCTCCTCACATCTCCACTCAGGTCATCTGCCCCAGGGTAGGTGTAGCACCCAGTCCCATACCTGCAGCACTGGATCAAGAATGGATCCATTAGCAGCCACTCACACCTACACACAAGCTGCAACACTTCCACTTGCTGTATTCTCATTGCTAGAATCAATATTCCTGTCCTTTGTAGCCATTATGAAGTAAAACACAGAGTGCTTCAACACAAGCATTGTGACTGCAGCAGCCAATCTGAAAGATGCCACAACTACTGAGTGGCGACCAGGGAGGTGGCCCATACAGCCTGGATCCTCCGGGTGAGGGATGATTCACGCCACAGGCAGGCAGAGGAGGGTGGCAGACAACTTCACTACACTATCCAGAACAGCCTTAAATTTCATACTTATGAATTATTTATTTCTAGAATTTTCCACTTAATATTTTCAGACCTCAGCCTACCATTGGTAATAAAATCGTAGAAAGCAAAATCATGAAGAAGGGAGGAACTGCTGTAGTCAGTACCTAGATTAGGGAGGAGTGAGGGAGGGTGGGAAGAAGGAAGGAAGGAAGGAAGGAAGGAAGGAAGGAAGGAAGGAGTTATGCTAGAAGTTAAAAGATTAGTAATTGGGACAAAATAACAGAGTTAAGAGCAGACAGCTAACAGGTCTTACAAAAAGATTTTGAAATTACAGACTCACACAATGGCTCGCACAAGCGATGTTCGGATGTACTTCGTTTAGCCTGCAGACCCCCATAAAGCAAGGACCAAGGAACCACTTGAAGGCAAGGCAAAGACTGACCAGAACCTGGGCGGCTGACTTAATTGGTGGGGAAGGCATGGTGCAAAGGAAAAACTGTGGCTCCTTAGGTGACTAACGAAGACGAGCAGCAGACCCGAGCCTGAGCCAGCGTGGGCCGGGCTTTCATGAACAGCAGCAGTCCTCGCAGCCTCCCTGCCCGAAGGCAGCCATGCTGCTCCTGGGGGGACCCAAGGCACCCCCAGGCCATGCCCTGAGGCCTGTGGCCCGAGCCACCGCTGAGCCGGGTGGGGAGCAGAGCCTCAGGTGCGTCGAGGAGCCCTGGGGCCTCACCCGGGCCAGGACACGCAGACCACACAGTGACCTGCATCTGCTCACAGGCCAGCAGGGGACGCAGAGCAGGAGACACAGCAGACAGCAGCAGGCCTGGAGAGCGGGACCCGGGTCCACAACCGCCTAGCACAGAAGGCCCGTCACCATAATGGTATTTAACCCCAGCTCCCTGGGGAGAGACTTAAATTACAGGCAAACATGAGCTGATCCTCAAAGGATCTCTTTTTCAGAGGTGAATCACGTCTTTCTTCCCAAGGGGAGGAGGTGTTAAGATTCCATAACAGAAATGCTACGATTCCCTAATTCTTCTGATTAGTGAGAATGGCCAGCTCAGGAACCTGGAGGCTCCTCAGCTCACAGGCCTCTGGCCAGCAAGGGCAGCCAGAGGAGCTCCCGGTCTGAAACACAGCGCGTCACACCTAGATGTCTGCTCCTAGGTCTGCTATGTCCAGAAACCTGGAACCGAAGTCGTCTCTCCAGGGCCTGCAATGCCTGCTGGTCTGAGGCCGGACATCCTAGATTAGGGCAAGCTCGCCCAGAAGCCAGGAGCGAGATCTCTCAGGCAGAGAAACTCAGGCCCGAGCCCTCCCAGGACATGCACCCTACTTCTGGGATGGTGGGCGGGGCATGGTGCCCCTCTGTCCCTGCCTCCCGTGGCACCTACACCCAGCCTCCCCCAGGACCCTCCCAAGGCACAGCAGCCCCCTCATGGTCTGTCCGTGACAGAAGCTCACAGGCAAGATGGAAACGAGCTGCTCTCCCGTTTACTCACGCAACCTTTCATTCTCTGTAATCCAGTTACTTCACAAATTTAATCCTCATCTGGTCTCAAAACACTTAGCAAAGCCTCCAACTAAAACCTAATAAACTGAAATAAAGACAAAGTACGCAAGGAAGGACGGTCCCCAGACAGAAGGGACACACTCCGACTCTGCTCGGCCGTCTTCCCCCAGAGTCCTCACAGCAGAGCCTCACCACACCCTCACGGCTGAACTGACCCCTTCGAGGTTGCTGAAAAACCCACAACTGCGTTTTGTTAAAAATGTGTGAGTGTGGAATCTCCCTTGGCCTGGCTCAGTGCACAGAACGCTGGCTCAAGGGATCTGCCGCGTCCTTCAGCCGACATTCATCACTTAGAGCATGCGTGCGAGCCCTAGGGCTCCTGAGCACACACTTCGTACTGTAATTTACCTCGACACGCACTGAGCTCCCTCTGCGTCATGCTATGAGCCTATCTTTTGAAATCAAAGTGACGGGCCCAGATTTACTGTGGGTCTCTCGGCTCAAAAGGCAGCGTGTCTCCTGTGAGGGGCTTGACTCATTTGGCAGTAAATAAATCTTGGTAATGAAACACACAGCTACTCCAAGGATCCTACAGATAATTATGAGTGCTGAGAGAGGGAGAGGTGACGCTTACAAAACCAGATACAGGCAAACCCTGGGCTTTCCACGCCCCACCACTGGCAACACTCTAATGACCAACCATAAACTAGGAAGGCTGGCTGCACACAGAGCCCTTGATCCGAAGGCCCCTTCTGAACACTACTGTGTCTCAAGACACTAAATATGGGGCTGGGGAGACAGCTTGGTGGTCTAAGCGCCTGCCTGGCAACTGCAAGGCCCTGGGTTCGATCGAAAGTACCAGACGCCTGGGCACAGCATGGTGGCCCCCAAAACTGGGCATAGTGGCACATGCCTGTAATCTGAGCCCTGCGATGGCTGAGACAGGAGGATCACCATGAGTCTAAGCTGCGCAGCCAGATCCTGTACCACACAAATAATAATTTTTAAAAAATTAAGATGAATGTGGCATGGCTTATCTCTGGAGAGGAAGCGAGCCTGAGAAACGATATGACAACAAGCTGAGGCAGCAACGTACACCACGTGGTCCCACCACAGACCTGGAGTCCTCGCGCCTTTCATTGTCTTTGAGTTTTAAAGATTCAAAAAAATTTTTTTTTTCTTTTCGAGATGGGGTCTCATTGTGCAGTCCAGGCTCGTCCAGGCTCTCTCTGCATCCCAAGCTGGCCTCAACTCACAATGATCCTCCTGCCTCGGCCTCCCAAGTGCTGAGATTGCGGGCCTGCACAAATAAAACAAGAATGATGTGCAGCCTCCGCGTACTCTCGGAGGGGTACTTTCTGCCTGGAATCATCAAGCCGCTCTCCGCATCTGCAGGCCTGCCTCACCACGTTCCACCTCCACACAGCAGAAGCTAAGAGAAGAGATTTCTCCACTCGAAGGCATGTGGGTAATTTCCCAACTCCAAAAAGTACAGCTCATATCCAAGAATGGTGAAACTCCACAACACTGTGACTTTGAAACTGGAGTACAACAACGTTTTGCCAATACACTTAAAGGCAAAAGAAGTTGGATGACTCCACGTCTAAACCCTCCTGCAGCAGACCCAGAAAGATTTAAAGTAAGCAGGAGGGCGTGTACATTGAGATGGTAAGAATGTATGGGGCTGCCATTCGGCAAGCATGGAGAAGGAGCGCACGGTGAAGGAAGGTCCTGGCTTCTCGCGCTGCTGGAGAACACAGGACTGAGGAAGGAGACACTGAGTAAGTTGAAGTAATCTTTAAAATGTCTGGGGACTCCCAGGCCTGTTTCCCGCCTCTCAGGGCGCTCAGGGCCCCGCGCTCTGAAGCAGGGATACCCTCGGTTCTCAGCCCTATGGCCCACCTCCCCGGGCAGAGCAGACACAGCCAGCATCACTGCGCACAGGCAAAGGCGCTGGAGCTGTGGTCCACAGCTGCCGGAAGGTCTTTACGCACACACGTGCCAGCCCGCCGGCGCCCTCAGCGCCCCTCACAGGAGGCAGGCTGCCTTCTGAGCCGAGAGCTCCATGTAAGTCCAGCCCCTGTCCCACTGCACTGGACTCCCTGTCTCTGAAAATGCACTGCAAAGGCTGATGTCATGGCTCTGTGAGATGGTCGCGTGTACACCGCCTGGCATGCACCGAGAGCTCCCTAGATCCTAGTGCCTGCCTTTTCCTTTCACGGAATTTGTATTTGCAGTTGATAAAGCAAAACAGCAAGGTTGAGGACACCCCTTGATAACCAGCAACTTCTGTAGATGTGTGGCTTTCTGCTGTAGCAGACACTTCTTAAACTGATTGTTGCCAGAGCATCTATCATGTCATCCATTCCTGACAGAGTATCTCGCAGTATACCTCACAGTGGACGTCGAACCCCAGCAGTGCGTGATCCAACAACGACCGACGGAGCACAGGAACCGGCTTTCTGAAGCCCACTCTCCTGGTCACGGTCACAGGGCACATCATCCTTGGCTTCATCTGTGGGGTCTCCAGCAGCCCGCAGCACAGGCCCTGGTACCTGCCCTTTGCCCCTTCTCAGCAGACCCCAAGGTGACCTCTGTTCCACCCTGCTGTTCCCACAGGTTCAGCAAGGGATCCAGAAGGAGGCTCTGAGGAAGGGTGAGGTTCCAGACAACATCCTCCATAACTTCTTCCATTTCTACACGCGACCTTTTCCTGCTTCTTTTTTCCCTTCTCCTTCCCCTTCCTTTTGTTCTTGGCAGAACTGAGAACTGAACGCGAGGGCTTCACCAGGATTTATTCCCCAGCCATTTTAAACATGAGACAGGGTCCTGCCTACCAGCCAAGTTGCGCAGGTTGGGCACCACATGTGAGCTTCCTGCCTCAGTCTTCCGTGTGCCGCGGCATAGGTGTGCGCCACCATTCCTGGCCTGCCTCAAATTCCATAACCCCCTTCAGTGGTTGTGACTGCTTAGCTCATGGCTTTAGCACCTTGTTTCCAAAGACCACATTTGGTTTTGCTCTTAGAAAAGAACCGAGCACCAGGAAGCCACCTTGGGCAATGCTCAGCATGCTCCCCGTCCCCCGCCCTTCAGTGAAAAGGCTCCTGTGAGGGGTCTGGGCCACGTGATGTGCTCCTCCCAGAATACGTTCAAAACAGTGAGACGCCACTTCCCCGACCAGATTGCAAACCTTGCTGCTAGGGTTAGAATGTGACCCCCACAACATAGACACTTAATCATCAAATGCTATGACAAACTGCAACATGACTCAGTGGATTAAAGTGCCTGCAAGCAGGCACAGGGGCTGGGGTTTCACTCCCTCAGCCTGCCATGCTGGTCCTGCCCCCGGGACCCACTGAGATGGCAACTGACACTGGGTATGGTGGCCAACCCCTATAATCCCAGGTCTTGGAAGGCTGTAAACAGGTGGATCACTCCGAGTCTGATCTAGTAGTGAGACCCAGAACATTCTGTAGACTCCTCCCTAAAATACCAAAAAAAAAATTTTTAAATAAATAAAATTCTCCCCAAAGTCTTGTGCTTAGAGGTGGAGTCCGGCCAGCCAGGCACATCACAGAGGCGTAACTCGGAGCAGCTCCCCTTCTTTCCCTGCTTCCTGGCTTCCATGGGCGGAGCAACTTGCCTCGGCCACGCTTTGCCACCACCTGGCTCCTGCCTTGGAGCCAGCCAAATGGGGACTGCTCCTCCTTTGCACTGTAGGTGCCAGCTCTCTTGTGGCAGTGACAAGAAAGTAACCCATACAGATCTCGGTGCCATCGAGTGGTAGCTACATCTGATCACATGACTGCCAAGCCACTGACTTGTGGAAGGAGTTTAGAAAGTTCAGGAGGTGCCATTGAGAGAAGTCCTAAAATGCGGTAAGCAGAGATTTGCAAGATTCTGCTTGGAGCTCAGAAGATACAGGTTCTCATGTATTCTACATTTTATTTTATAATAGAATGTTATTTTATTCAATACATATTTTATTAGACATATGTATAATTCCTCACAGGGAATTTGTATCTATACATCATGATATATGCTGATTCTTTTTTTTTTCCCTCCCCTCCCTTCACCTCCTTTCTCTCCTTATTTACAATGGGCTTTTAGTTAGGAATGAGGGCCTTATTGGCAACTGACGTAGGGGTCCTGCACGCTAACTTTCTGGCAGAGCACACGCCCACACTTTGCCCATGTCCTGAGACTTAGCATGAAACTGAACTTAAGCATGGCAGACTAATTTAACACAGAAAACTTCAAGGCAGCTAGCTCTACATGTCATCCTCGGGGACATGCTGTGGTCGCTTTCAGCCAGTAGAAGTCAGGAGAAGAAAAGGAAGAGCTGAGTGATTTGAAACATCTTCAGCCTGGCCAGAAAAGAAGCACCTGCAAAGCAGAGACCTTCAGGATCTCAGGGGCTGCGAAGATTACTGATAACCACTGACCAGTCCAATGTTTTAAATGCAGATAACCAAACACTGTACATTGTTAGTTTTATGAGAGAATACAGCAGAAAATACAAAAATGACAATTTTATCAAATTTATTCGATACAAGAATCAACTGGTTAAAGTGACATCTGCCCAAGTGACACTGCGGGTAGTCAGTATGGAAACAAACATGGTGCCAAAACAATGGTGGGTGAAGTGGTGAGTGGTTTAAAAAGCCAAGTACTTTGCATCAAAACAAGAGAAAAAGAGTGGCCTGAAAGCATCTTGGGAATCCGTAAGGCTCTGCTTCACAGACACAAAAACAAGCCTTTCCTCTGAGAAGAAACTCTGGATCTGCTGTAAAGGTCACGCCAGCTTCTTCATTGTCCTGGAGTCCAGCTTGGGTTTTACATATCGCTGGACTGGGTTCCCAATAAAAGGACAAGGTTGGCCCCTTCGCTTGCCACTTCCTCTGCCGCTTCTGCCAGGTACTTCCACCCTGTCACGGGATGACTCAAGAAGAAGGGCCCTTGCTCCGCGTGGCCCCTTGGCAATGGACTCTCCACTCCTCAGAACCATAAGCAAAAGATGCCTGTTCTTTGGAAACGACACAGTCTCTGATGACATAGCCTAAAAGAGACTTAGACATGTTCTTATCTCCCTGCTCTCTGTGACAAGACCAGACACCCCGTGGGGAGGCCCACAGGAGGCTCACTGGACAGGGCAGGCAAGTCCTCCTGGGAACTGTGTCTCTCAGTCCAGCGGCCACAGCCGTGTGAGTCAGCCGGAAAAGAGCGTCTCCATTTCAGGCCATGAGACAATCGCAGGCTCAGGCCCAGCTCCACCCTGCTAAGTCACCAAGGGAAAGAGCCAGTCAAGCCAAGACAACCCTTCTGTCAGGGTGCTGTAACTCCACTTTCCTTTGGAAAGCCAGCTCATTTCAGAGTCAATTTGATGGCGCGAAACATCAGTGGTTCCATTGTGGCTTGGGATGGTCTGCTGGGGCCAGATGCGATGGTCTACGTACCACGTCTACTACAGAACCTAAGCGTATAGCTCTGACTGGCCCGAGAAATATACTGGAATCAGGGATAGAAACTACAATGAATGGAGTGTCCCAACAAATTTGATGTAATCGAACTCTCACCAGGGCTTGTCACTAGAAAGCTGGTGGATATTAGAATTAGATGAGAAAGATGGGGATAAAGGTGCCAGTGGGGGGAGACCTTCCAGAGACGTAAAGAAGCACAGAAGCCAGTAGATTTCACTGGAACAAAATGCAGCCAGAGAGCAATGCCCAGGGCCAGTCACTGAGCCGGCAGCTGGCAGGGCAGGGCAGGGGCCTTGCCCAGGAAGCTTCCTGCCCAACCTGGCACAACACAGAGCCTACAGACAGTAAGGGGACACTGACAGCTGCTCAGAGCCTAGAACGGGTCTTCACGAGGCCCCAGCCCAGCCTAGACTGATGATGAGAAGGCCATCTCAAGAGCGCATCTGCCCTTTAGGACTCGAGGGCCACAGGAGCTATCCAGACAACGAGCTGCACATCTAGGTGCCGCGCTAGCCAAGAGACAGTGCTCCAGGTGCCCTGTGCAGATCCTGATTCCAGGGATGGGGCTGGAGTGTCACCTGGATACAGCAGAAGGGCTGAAGGATGCACACAGCAACAGTGAGAAGAGAAAGCTGACCCGTGGGTACCTGCGATGCCGCTCGGTTTGGGTCAGTTATTCTAGTAAAGAAAAATGTTAATAAGAAATCTCTGAAGAGAAAACTTAATTGACTTGGGATACTCAATTTATAAAAGAAGAGATACTTCCTGGCTAGGCACACAAGATCTAGGAAAAAGGCAGAAGTCAAGTGGACAGCTTAGGTTGACAATGGCTTAGGTTAAAAGGTACATATGCAAAAACTCAAAGGATAACAAAATTACTCAATTTTTTCATTTCTTTCTTGCATTTTCATGCTGGGGATTGAACCTCGGACCCCACGCATGCTAGGCCAGGGCTCTACCACTGATCCACAGTGCCAGTCTCAGAGTTATAGTCTGCTTTAAGTCAAGAGTATTGTGAATGCAAAGATATATAACAAGCATCTTTCTCTTGTGCCAGTAGTTTTAGCCTATTTGGGAATGCCAGTGGGCAGGGGAAGAGGGAAGTTCAATACACAGAGCCTAAAAGTGCTGCCTGAATATTCAACACTGGGGGAACCTGCAGGGTCTGAAGTGTCACCCACCCACCAGACCACCTCAGAGAGCAGAGAAGAGCCTGCTCCTCGCAGCAACAGGGTTTTGCTTGTCGAATATAACAGGACAATTATTCAAAACAATTTTAGAAGAAGAAAGGGAAACTAACTTCATATGTGCACTCTTTAGCTCATATAAATTCCTTTTCAACACTTGAACCTTAACTGCTTTCCTCATTCAAATGTCTTCCTTAAGATTCCTAATTTGTAACTTTGAGGACAGAAAAGGAAAAACAGTATTTTCACACTGCCTTTGATAACTGCAATTTGTTTCACTTCCTTGTCTACTTCCAAGGATGGCTCCATCTCTAGATAGCAGTCTCATGAAAGGGGAGGCTGGCTGATTAGAGAGCCAGGAAACAAAAGGTGAGTGACCGCAAGTCATCGGCAAAATCAGGTGTCGGCAGGAAATTTTAAGAGCTGCTTCGGTACTAGGAAGGCGCGTTTCCCTTCTGCGTGGCATACTGAGGGAATCACAGGTTTCAGTGATGTGGGCTTTGTGGTCAATGCATGATCTAAGCAACATCAGAAAAAAACAAGAGAAGGAGAACCTTGAGAACACAGGGAGGATTGTGGGAGCAGCAGGGAGGAGGGCATGGCTCTGGGAGGAAGAACATCCCAAGAAGACAGACGTGCAGGTGGCTGAGTGGGTCTGATGGCCTCTCTCCCAGATTTTGTGACATCTTGAACCAGCAGGGCTTCCCAGAGGGGAATGCAAGGACAACCCAGCTGATAGGTGAGGACTGGAGGTTTCTCAGGCACCTTGCCCCAAACACTCTCCCTCTTGGTTTCCCAGGCTCCTTGCCTCCAAACTCTCTCCCCCTTGGCCCCACACAGAGCCAAGCCCAAAACCACAGAGCAAGTCCGCCTGACTTTGACCTGGACGAGCAACCATAGAAACTCTCCTTTGTTAACATCGAAGGTCCCCGCAGACCAGGTAGCCTGCCAAGACAAGCTCTCCCTGCACTGTTCCAGCTCACAAGGACCTTCCCCAGGCCGTAAGAGCCTGGCCTTTCCACCAGGCACACGGCCTGCTTGCCGTCCCAGCCAGTCTTCTACTCACCTCAGACTACCTGGTCTGATTGCTTGCGTGGGTTTGCACCTACCACCACCCACAGCCCTAGTACTTGACTAAGAGCGGGCACTGAGCTGTGCCTTTGCCTTCCTAAGGCTACAAAACGCTAACGCAGGAGTGCGCTGTGCCCTCCTGACAGCTGTGCGCTCGTAGCTGCTGGGAGCTAGAAAGAGCTTTCGTGCACCGGTGCGCTAGTAAAGGCCCCTTTGACATCTTCATAACATCTTCCTCTTTTACAGAACTCCAGTCACCGAATTCCGCTTCCTCCAGCTGTGCACCCTGACACACGACTGCTGAGGAGGCGGCGGGAGGGACCAGAGCCACTTCACAGCGCAGGCCAGCAAGGCCGTGCTTGCCCGGCTGTCAGCCGAGGCCCTCCCTGTGCTTCTCCCTTACTCACAGGAAGACGCCAGTGCTGCTGCTGCATCAGGCAAGTCTGCTGGTCCCGCTAGCATCTCTCGTCCTCAGAGCAGCCGTTCCTGGACAAACATCAGTGAGGGAGGATGCCACCCGCCACAGGACACCAGAACTGGGAATGAGCCCCTGAACAGCTTAACTGTTACTGATTCCAGGCTGGGCAGCTCCTCTCTACTGTGGGAAATCCCTCACTACGCAATATGAATTATTCCCAGAATCATTAATTTGAAATTATGTATGTGGTCACTGCTATCCAAAAATACTAAGATATCAGATGCTTAAGTAGAAAATTAACCTTCAGGCACAGCTGAGCAGCTCCGTGGGGGACACACACTCCACTGCAGCATCAACTACGGGAACTTGAAACCTTTCAGCCGCCTGCCTGGAATCAGTGAGGAAGACGGAAGCCCGGATGACCGCGCTTCTCCTTCCTTTCCTATGTGCACTGCTGAATCCCATGCCAGCGTGCACGGTGAGGAAGGCCTGCTCGGGCACGTGCTCTAGTAACAATCTTTGCCATGGACACGCGCCCAGCCTCCAGCAGATATCGGCTGTTGCTAGAAGCACCAAGACCCAGAAGCAGGCTCTGACTCTGAGCCTCTCAAAGCTAAAGTCCAGGACGAAGATGTGAGCTTCTGGCGTCCCATGTGTACGCTGCCCTGTGCCTGGAGAGGAAAGAGCTACATGAACACCAGCGCGAGTCCTAACCCACCGTCCCGCCTTTGGGAAAAGTCTCTTTATGCAACAGAAAGATGCTCCTTCCGTAGGTGCGCAACACAGCTGTGCTGTGAAGAGCAAGCTGTGGCACGCCCAGCTGAAGAGTGGAAGTTCAAGACAGAAAAATAAGCTGTCCACACGCCTGAAGGGCGCTGTTCACCAAGGGCTGCTGAATCTTTATTGTAGACACTTCAGTGTTCTTAGACGACTGAAAAGTTCCTGTCCCTTCAGGGCGTGCCATGGCTGCAGCTGTCCATCTTAGCAGCCAGCACCTCCAAGGACGCTCTGCAGAGCACGGTAACGCATCCCGAACAGCTAGAGAAGAAGCAGAGGGAAGGTGCAGCACAGGCGTAAACGTGTGTGCTTCCCAGTTAAGGCAGGCCCACGAGCAGGGAACACACGAATTCCCGTTTTAGAGACGGAAACTTAGGTGTCGCAGTCCTAGTGTCCCCAGACAGACAACCCTGGGAGCATGGAGGGCCCAGAAGCCTGAGCTCCACCTGTCAAGGGCTCCAGTGGTCACTGCCCTGGCTCCGAGGTTGAGGCCAGAATCACCTTCTTGGACTGTCATGCTACAGTTCGGATCTTTAGTGCCCCTGAAAGGCCCTGTGCGGAAGGTCTGGGCCCCAACCTGCGGTGCTGCTCGGAGACGGTGGAAACTGCTGGGGATGGGGCCTCTTGGAAGGAAGGTTTTGAGATGGTGCCCTTGAGGAGGATGCTGGGCTCCACGCCTCTTCCATGCTACATTTTCTGTCCACTATGAGGTGAGTACAGCCACAGGCTCAAAGTTATGGGTCAAAAACCCTTGGACCAATACCTCTGAAACCTGAACCAGAGGAACCTCTGCTCCTTCACACCAACACTGCAGAGTTTCTCCCAGTGGTGAAGAGCAGCACCAGCGCATGTCAGCTGGCGCCAACAGACCAAGGGCTGCCTGGCAACAGCAGCACCGCCCCTGAAGGCCTGGCATAGGGTGTGTGTCCATGGCACGCATGGGAGGCGTAGAGGGTACAGGTGGCACTTCACTCATTGGATAGGAATATGTCTGGCCTGAGGACTTGATTCCAGAAGTGGACAAGGGACTCAGAAGATGCTCAGCCTTGACCTGAAGCTTATGGTCAAAGATGCTCCTGCTGCAGACTTCCAAGATCTCAGGCTCAGAAGGCCTTTCAACATTACCTTCTTTCTTGAAGATTATTATCATGTGGCAGAGATTATTCTTACATATGCTGGTTCCTCCAGCACATTGTTTTGGTTTATGGAGTAGCATGTAAAATGCTAATATTATCATTATTATTACTGATATCGTCACTGGCATAGAAAATGTTCTCTTGCTGGTGATTAACCATGTCTAGAACATGTGAGTGATGTGTGAAAGGTTTTTTCTTTTCCATTTATTACAAGAACTGCCAGGCAGGGGGTGCACGCCTGTAATCCCAGCAGTCCAGGAGGCTGTGGCAGGAGAACTGTAAGACTAAACCCCCAGCTCGGTGAGACCTGTCTCAAAAGAGAGAAAATGGACTGGAGATGTAGCTCGGTGCAGTGGCCCTGGGTCCAACCTCCAGTACGTCCAAATGGGGCGGGGCGGGCTGGGACAGGAGAGGCCAAGTTCCAGCAGAGACTGAGCAGGCCAGGGAGACTGTCTCAAAGCTAAGAGATAAAAGGAGATGGGTAATTTATCACTAGACAATCCTCTTGGACAACTGAAATGATCAGTGTTATATTCCTTTAATACTACTTCCAGGAGAAACACAAGGGCAACTTCTTTTGCTGCCTGCAAAACCACGTCGCTATTCTCAGGGAAACCTGAAGCCAATGGGCTCAAAGCTCTAACATGGTCAGCAGTCTCCAAGGAACCAGGGAAGCTCTCAGAGCAGAAGATGTCCCGGAGAAATTTACTTGGTTTTGTTGTTGCCCTCATTTGCGTCCCTGTATATTTAGAATTAAATTTTTTTCTAGCTAAGCTTAAGAGGGACAGGGAGAAATGTATAGCCTTTACGGCACTGGAGTCCCAGAACGAGAGAGAAAACGGCTATGAAGCCATGGAAGAAGTACTGGCCGTTTCTCCCCACGAGAACCTTCCGAGGCCGCTCTAACAGCTACTCTGCAACACACAGCATGTCACGTCTGTTTTCACCCTACTGTGCAGCAGAAAACCTGGCCCAGTCCTCTTACCTGCCCGTAACATGACATGTGGCAGCTGGCGGCCGCCCTCCCCTAATCCTCTGCCCCCATAGCTGCTGGCAGCGGATAATCTACAGCATCCACTTTTCGTAAATAGTTACTCCACACGGACCGTGTTTACAGCAGCTCAGGTCAGAGCAGCTAAACTCTGGAAGCAGCTGATTCACTCACCAAGAGATGAATGGAAAAGGAAAGCACAGTGTCCCCACAGCGCCGAGCCACCCTGCATACAGCAAGGAAGACACCGGAGCCCTCCACGTGTCAGTGGGCGAACTCCAGACCACAGTGCCGCATGGAACAACCCAGACACACAAGCTTGAGCACTGCACAATCTGTAGCTTTTCACAAATGGAAAGGAAGTCAACAGCTAGAAGGCGCAGGGAGGAAGGCAAAAGGCAGGAGACACAAAAGGAAGGGAGACAAAGAATTGAGACGCCTTGTGAGCAGACAGCAACCCTCCACAATAACTGTAGTCGTTATTGCTGCAAATGTTCTAATGAAAAAGGACTGACCTTGCCAAACCCCACACGACAGCGCTGCCAGGCTGCATCTGTGCTCTGTTCCTGACTTACCTCACTGAACATCGCGGTGAGCGACTGGATCTCATCTGTTCTGTGCCTAGTCTTGTTCTATTGTGCACGTATACCACACTTTCTTATTTGGCCATTCCCCAACAGGCACCCAGGTTGATGCCAGACCCTATCACAAATGTCCTTAATGACAAGTCTTTCAGATCACAGATACGCTCATTACCCTTATGTGATAATGACACAGTGCATACATGAATCTACGGTCCCGTTGTATCTCATACATGTATGTAACTGTCGTACATCAATCAAAAAGAAAAGAAATAACGAACACTATTTTCCAAATACTGATGTAGGAAATCAAAATATAGACACAAAAGATGCTACAAAAGCTGCTATGAACCTTAAACAGAACAAACACAAGGAAAACCAAAAAAAAAGACAAGAAAAAAGAAAAACAAAGGCTGGATTTTCCTGCATCGAGGAGCCCTGGGCAAAGTGCGGCACAGCAGCGGATCTCCTCCAGGAGCCGCCGGGCCTTCCGGTAGAGGCTGACCTTCTGCAGCCTCCGAGTGGCTTCCTCATTGCCTGGACGACAGTGCCCACCACCCACGGCCTGGAGGACAGTACACTGCGGCTCATGGCTCCAGACACTCTCTGTTGGCTACAGACAGGGAAGGAGGACCTAGGGACAAGAACAGCTACCCTTCGGTCACAGCTCCACGGCCACCCGCAGCCAGGCCTCTGGCTCGACAGCACGTTTAGCCTCTGGACTGCTCCATGGACAGGTGCCCTGGGGAGCATGGTCCATCTACGTCCAGGCGCTTTCCACATGCATGAGAATTTGGGTGACATTTTAGGTTTAGACCATGACAACATCATGACTTAAAGTTTCAGCTCTAAGTGCAACAAAACAGCAATGGGGCTAGCCGTCTCGTGCTTCCTACACCCCTGCACCTGCACAACTCTCCACAAGCTGCAAGCTGTTAGGCTACAGGTCATGCAATGAGACTCATGCCTTGTGCTCCTCTGGGTGTTCCGCTGGTTTCTGGTGACACACATGTTAGTCCCATCATGGGGCATCACTACATGTCCCAGAGATGCTTTATACTAATATTTTTGAAAACAAAAAGGTCAGACAAAAAGAGGTGATTATATATTACATGATTCTAAAGGCGTGATATGCTGGAAAAGGCAAAACCATGGAAAAATTAAAAAGATCAATAGCTGCCCAGGGATAAAACAAAAAGGGATGAACCAGTGGAACACAGAGGGCTTGGGGGCAGAGGAACTGCACATGGGACACTATGATGGTGTATGTCCTTAGGTATTTGTCAAATACACAGAAAGCATAACCCAAGAAAGAATTCCAATGCAAACCATGAACTGCCAGTGGTAATGCTGTGTTCAGGCAGGATTACCGACGATTACAAGCATACCACATTGGGGATGGGGATCTGGTTCAGTGGTAGAACGCTCACCTGGCAAGCTGGAAGCCCTGGGTTCAGTCCTTGGCACCAAAAAAAGAAAAAAACCTCCTGTGCAAACACAGCACACCAAAGCAAAGATGCTAATGAAGGCAAAAGTATCTTCGTGCCTGCCATGTGTGCTGCAGAGGGAAGGTGGAGAGACGTTCTTGGTAGCTGCTGCCCCAATTTTGAAATTTCTCATAAAATTAAATCTAGTAGGTCAATGGATTGGTGATGGAAAGCAGCGCCATGCTAGCTCATGCCGGGCCTCTCCACTTCACGTGCTGACCCCACAGCAACACAGAGACAGAGTCACCCATAGGGGACAGAGGGATTACCTACTCAACATATCTTTACTTTTTAAACAATACTCCCTGCCAGCACGGCTGCCACACACAGAGAAGCAGGGCCACAGGCCGGTGCGCCCCGAGGGAAGAAGACACTAGGAACCCTCACTCTGGTGTCCCCACGAGATCCAGCGCACTTGACACAGGAAAGAGCAGCAACTAGTAGGCTCGCTCCCTGTGAGGATTTCCGGAAGATCAGGTAAGGCTCACAGCACAGAATTAGTATTAGAGTATTAATTTTCTTCTTTCCTTCCTAAGAGGCCGTGTAAAGTGAGTATTTTCAAGAACAAAGTCCCCCTTGCATGAGCCCCCTTGCATGAGCCCCCTTGCACGAGCCCCCTTGCACGAGCCCCCTTGCATGAGCCCCCTTGCATGAGCCCCCTTGCATGCACGTGGGCCATTCTGAAACAATCCATGGAGGATTTCCACGGGGAACTCTGCACACAGCCGGGTCATTAAGACACGCACAGAGGATAGCAGGAAAGCTTTCTGTAAATGAATGTTCTCTCAGGCCCGTGTGGCTCAGGCCTAATCTCCTCAGTAACTAAAAATTCAATAAAGAACTGAAGATGAACAAAACAAAATCAATCTGTGACACGAAAGACTGAAATGCAACTCCATGTTCATTTAGCAAGAAAAGTCTAAGACTGAACCTTCAGAACAAATGATGTAAATAGAAAGCCACAGTGGGGAAGGAACCTGTGGAGACAATCCTCGGCTTTCCTAATTGTTAATTAACTCCTTGGGGAAACATGCACTTCTGAGACATGAACTTGGAGGTCAAAACTCCCTAACAGTCACCTGGCGCCACTCATCCATAAGCGCTGCATGCTCCTGTAACAGCTCCTTCTGCTCACTCTCCTCTGGCTGTTGTTTTGCCAGGGCTCAGGCACAACCCAAGTTGTGCCCCCCAGGACCCACCCACAGCCGGGCTTCCCCAGCCCCAGTGGCACCCGTGCTGGGCAGGCTGACAGCACAGCTGACCCATCAGGGTCACCAGGCAGGCGCTGACGGTGACTTGGTTTCTCTTTCACTTACACAGGGAAAGGAGGGTTGACCTGAGGTCCTCCAGGATCTGCACTAATCTCACCACACGGCTGTGGGCGTCTCAGAAGCAGCTGGGGTCACACCCCGCCAAGGCCAGGACCCGTTTCTAACACGGCTTAGGACAGAGCGCACGTCCCCACCACGGCGTCCACGTGCTGCCCAGAGCTCACCCCCTCCCATGAGTACACAGCACTGCCTCCCTCACCTGCCTGTCCGGCATACGTACTGTCCATGGTTCCCACTGAGGGACCTTCGCACACTGCCCTCCAGCAACTCCACGCAGTCAGCTTACGGATGAGTCGGGCTCACTCTCCACCATGAAGGCCCCAGGAAGGGGCCAAGCCCCGTCCTCCTCACCGGGGTGGCCGCCTGCTCTTCGCATGCTCACTGCCTCCTGTGACCTGCACCCAGAATTTCCCAGCATCCCAGCAACTAACGTGAACGCTGGTCGCAAAGGGGATCTCAAAGTTTCAGGAGTTCAAGAAAAGCCCTAGAAGTTCAAATGCAAGAAACCTTTAGTAAAATAATCCTGCAGCTATGTATCTACACAGATACTTTCTCTTAATGGTAGACATAAAAGTGGTGCAGAAAATGTTGTAGAACAGATGTAAGCAAGCAAACCTCCAAGATAAACAACCGAACACATTAAGAAACAGTTATTCTGTGTGCATTCAGCTGAGTAATTACTTGCAAAGAAAAAGAATGACTGTTACACAAGCCATCTGCTGCCTACAGGTTGTATGGAGTTACTCTCTTGTATTTGTTTCACCTTGGTATCCTCGAGTATGAATGGCAGGACAGTTGTGGGTGTTCTGTTGCTGCTCCTTTGGGGCCACCCAAACCATAGTCCTGGGTATACCAAGTATATGCTCTACCAATGGTAAGACACTCCCCCTTGAGACAGTTGTTTGTAAGGGACTCACCCCCTAAATATCTTTTACAGCTACTTGGAAGTCTCATATCATCTATTCAATGAAAACTACACTACTCTAAAAAAGAGATCCTAGAGGATCTCAGAAAACGGAAAGATATTCCCTGTTCCTAGAGAGAAAGAACATTGTGAAATAGCCATACTCCCAAAATTGTTATACAGATTTAATGTAATCCCCATCAAAATACCACCAACATACCTCACATTCCTAACATTTATTTGGAACCAGAAAAGGCCTAGAACAGCAAAGACCATCCTGGCCAACAAAGATAAGGCAGGAGGCATTACAATTCCTGACTTAATGTTACACAATCATCGAAAGAGAAGAAAAGACCGTTTGTAAAGTTGGCAGGGATGAGAACTGATGTTGCTACTCGTTTCGGAGGGGTGTTTCCATCCCCGGAACACGGAAAGGCATGCACACAAGTTAGCGCCCTGGCAGTTCCCCACTTGCTCTCACACATCACCAAATTCCCACGTGAAATGCAGCAGGGAGGGCAAGGAAGGGCCTGCAGTAGGCGCAGCCCCGTGACATGCCTTGCAGGGCAACCTTGGGGATCCAGTTCTCCGCACAGAGAGACGCTGCAGGCCCTGCAGCCTGAACCGGAGGCTCCCGTCCTGCGGCATCCTGACACACCTGCCCAGCCTGGGAGCAACGCACCTGCTGCGGGAGCAAAGTCGTCCTCCCTGAAACAGTTCATTTTTGTGTGTGGAATTGGGGATCAAACTCACGTCCTTGTACTTGCGAGGCAGGCACTTGTGCCCCTAAGCTATCTCCCCAGCCCCTAAAGGCAGCTTGAAAGCTGCTAAGTTTTTTGGTTTGTTTGTTTTTTGTCCAGGGTCTCACTACACAGCTCTGATTCATACTCATCCTCCTGTCTCCTGCCTCCCAAGTGCTGGGATTACAGGCACGCACCACCTCGCCCAGACTCCATCACCAGCTCAGCGTGCCCAAGAGGAGGCCTGGACAGCAGGCAGGCCCGGGAATCGAACCCTGGCCCCTATACTTCCCTAAGGAAGCACTTAGTCCCCTTAGCTATACCATCCGCCCTTGAAATAGCTCTTGAGCTTAAGCTGCTCTTAAGCCTGTGAAAGGCACACTATGGATCCTATACTCGTCCTGAAATTAGAAGGCCCAGCGTTCAAACAGAAACAAGAGTAGAAGCTGGACGCCTTGAACCCTTCGCTAAGAGAGCAGGTTTCTCGGATTCTGAAAACCAGGAACCACAGGTAACAAGATGCCACTGACTCTCACTCGCAGGAACAAGGCAGGCAGGGCAAAGCCCGCGCCGCTGCGCAGAATGCCATCTGAAAGCCCAGAGGCTAAGAGCACCTGTGAGGAGAAGGCATGGTGGGCACGGCTCTTCACAACGGCAGAGGGAGGCCCTCCGCCCTGCTGCCACACACCTTACCTCTGCCCTGCTGAGACCGCTTCACCCCTGGAGGCACCCACAGGAGCCGCAGGTGGGAGGAGCGAACCATGCACCTTACACCGCAGGAGGTGGCCCAGGGCGACGCCCACAGCAGGAGCACCGGCAGGGGGCGCGGCAGCCTCAGAGAAGGAGACAACGCAGTGGCTTACCATGTTGATGGAGGACACCGGACCGATGCTGTTGACGTAAATGTCGACGTCAATGACAGTTGGTTTTACTGTGGAGACAGACAACAGGCATGTTAGTCCTCTGCGCCAGACCACCAGAGGAAGCGCAGCGCAAGGCCCTACTGACACGCCACGCCTGAACTCGTGCGTGGAATACACAGGGGGATTTTTCCTGGGACTTCACATATGATGTAAACTGGCTGGACTCGCTTTCAAAACTCTCGAGGGATAAAAGATTCTTACGTGCGTTTGTTAACTTCTAGGAAACTAGGACATTTATCCACGGCAAGTTGCCGTGGGCAGGTGACTATAAAGATGCTCTATAACAGCTATTATTTGATGGCAAAAATGTGAGAGAAAAGATAAATACTACCTAAGAAATCTAATGTCCAAGTTTTGCTAGAAAGCTGAACATACGCAATGAGCAGCACCACGGATGTCCCTGGGCCACAGATCCACGCCAGGGCTGTCGGGCTATTGCTCCAAAGCATAGTGACTCATAGCAAAATTCTAGTGAACGCTTGCTCCAAGGGAAAATAAGAAACATTTCTCCTTATTATTACTGTGGCTTAAAGACACGTACACCGCAGAACTAAACCGTGGGCCCCGGACACGGCCCGTAAGTCCACGTAGCAGTCCCTAGCATCTCAATGCTCAGGATCAATTTCATGGAAGACAATTTCCACAGGTGGGGCAGGGGCTGATTTCAGGGTGATTCAAGTGCGTGACATACATTGTGCCCTTTATTAGTACTGTTACTAGTTTTGTGAGATTTCTTTCCATCATTATTCTCATAAGAAAGGCAACCTAGATTGGTGGCGCACGGAGTCCACACAGGGTGCCTGCTCCTGTGAGAACCTGCATAACGCCTGACAGGGTCTGACAGGAGTCAGAACTGGGCAGGACACAAACTCTGGAGAGCAGCAGTAAATACGGAGGGCGCACCCCAGCCTGCCCATGCTCACCTCCGGCTGCAGGGTCACAGACCAGTGGTTACAAGCCCCTCATTTCAACTACAAGGCAGCTATAGCGTCTCTGTCCTCAGAAGCTGTGGCAGCCAACATTCTGCAGTACAAGTTACACTGGCTTACTTAGCTTTTAAGCAAACCCGTGCATCCTTCCTTGGCAGATGCGAGCAGGACCAGTAATCAGGCAGACCACGGGCCTGCGAGTCGATGCTCTCCAGGAGGAGGATGCTCCCTTCGTTGCCACTTGAGGACCAACAGAAGACAGGAAGGGGCCATTTCAGAACAGTACTGTCCAGGAGGACTATGAAGAGCACCCACACGACGTCCCCACGGGAAGAGGAGTCGCTGCTGCCAGCATCGCCAAGTGACTGCTTGTTCGCAGACAGACTACACCCTGCTGCTGGAGCCGGGAGGTGCCTTCAGAGCCCTCCAGCTCCTGGGAGACGGGGTGCTCGCTCATCTGAACCAGGCAGTGATTTCCCAACAACAGAACCCCTGCCAGTGACCAGAGCCAACTCCTCTAACCCGTGTCGAGACAACTAACCCATGTCAGCCTCAAAGAGCTGTCCAGTGTGGAGAAGACCCCGACATGATCCCACGCACCATGCGCTTGGCACCTGAATCTCACAAAGCAACAGACTGAGCTTTACTAACTTCAGTGCACGCAAGCTCTTTCTCTAGAATCTTCCTTCAGCCTCGATGGAGTTAACAAGTGCTGCAAGCCTGGGATGGTGCCACGCAGAAGGCTCTGTGAAGCGCGCCACTGAAGAATGCACTTTGCCATGAACTTCACATGATGTGCTGCAGTATGTACTGGACTTCTGGGTGCTAGAGAACTTAAATCTCACGGAGGTAAAAGAACCTACAGGTGTAAAGCCTTAACTGCAGAAAGTGAAAAGCAATAAATAAATAAATAAATAAATAAATAAATAAATAAATAAAAATTAAGTACAAGATAAGATTTAAGAGACAGGAGTTGGGAACACACACACGCGTGCACGCATACACGTGCGCACGCACACACGTGCGCACAGGAGATGCTCTTTTGGGTGGAATGTTGCAAATGCCAAAGAAGCACTTCAGAAACTGTCTCACAGTGCTTCCTTGGAAGCAGGCAGGCCGCAGCTCACGGTGTGTAATGTACAGGTTCAATATTCAGCCCCTGACAAAGTCCTTCCTGTGGAAAACCAGACCACAAAGATTCAGTTACAGATTTCTTTTTTTAAATGTCACAGTCCCACAAAAAGATAACAAGGCATACAAAGAAATGTGGAAACACAGCCTAATTCAAAGAAGACATCAACTCTCCTAAGCTGGGTCTACAGAAAGGGGGCACAGAAGGCACCAGGCCGAAACACCAAGTAACTGCCATAAGGATCATCAGCTACTTTTCAGAAAAGCATAAACAACTAAATGAAATCAGGAAAGTTACGATATCAGAAAAGACAGAGAAACTAAGAAGTAAAGGCAAACAGAAACGCTGGAGTCACAGAAGACAGTAACAAAGTGGAAAAAATCAGTAGGAATAGAGTTAATTAGGCAGAAGAAGGAATCAGCAGATTCAAAGGCAGCACTTCAAAATTACCAGGACAAGGAAGAAAAGAAAAAGGAGTGAAGGGAGAGACGACGGCCTGAGGGGCCTAAGGGACAGTGTCAAGAACGACAGCTGCAGAAGAGGAAGAAAAAGCGCGAGGCACCAAGAGCTTCCGTGAACAAACCCCGGCTGGAAACGGACTCGGGTACCTCCCTTGCCACTCACACGAGGGCCGAGATGAGCACAGCCGCTCCGGGAGGTAAAGAAACGCACGGAAGGTCCACCTGAAGGACCCTAAGAGAGACATGATAGGAAGGAACTGCACAACGTCACAAAGCAATGCTTGAAAGGTGACAGGAGAAGAGGGTTCCTTCTGTGCCAAGGGCTCCTCTCAGCTTGTCGGTGGACGGCTCGGCAGAAGCTCTGCGGGCTGGGGCAGAGCTGGACGCCAGAGTCACAGCACTGGAAGCAAGACTGCTGAGTGGGTGACCGTCCCCAGGGTCCTAAGCCCGTCCTTCCCGAGACCAGCAGGGAGCCACAGGGGAACCGATGGTGATGCACCTCACCACTAAACACACTAAGCAGCAGGCCGAGAAGAATGCTTCACACCAAGGCGACATGAGGCTGGGCGGCAACCCGAGACCAAACGACAACATCAAACTCTTCCAAGATCAGTAGAGAGACACGGCGAAGGCTGTAATGCCAACATATAGGCATACAAATCATCTTTAAATATAAAATTTAAAATACAAAAGCTCAAAAATTAACTATTAAGTTATGTGGACATATGAAGAGACCATTTAGATCATCAATAACAAAATGTAGGGAATATTTTTAAAAGAATTATGCTCTCACATGTAACTGGACTTGGATTAGAATTTTAAGCTCTCTGTTAGTTGAATGACAATCACAGAGAATGTCTGAAAAATAAAAGAGAATCATAAGATATCATACAAGAAGCACAGAATTGGCAATGTCCTACGCCACGAAGCAAAGGCAGACACATAGGCTGGACGAGATTTCCAAGCACTTCCCTGTCACAGTAAACGAAGCAACATTCACCAACAATGAGTGGCGCCGTCATACAGCAGAACATCACTCGGCCTTTCCAAATAAAAGCGCACTGCATGCTGCACAGGGACAGAGACTGAGGATGCAATGCCCAGTGAGATGAGTGAGATGGAGGAGTCCCAAGGCCAGGTGCAGCGTGCCTACAGTCACGTCCAAGCATCCTGGGGAAAACTCTATGATTCTACTACAACTGACTAAACCTAGCTAGTGTGAGACATTTTATTTTTCACTGAAATATTTTAAGTCTTCTCATATTACACTTGACTTTTATAATTTTCCAGTATTAAATTATTAAAATTATTATTAAATTATTGGATGGGCTTTATCCATCTTTGCCTTCTAACAGCCTCATCCTGTAGTTGGCATCCTATGTGTTCCCAGGGCCCATGTGTTTAAAGTCTGGGCCCCCAGCTGGGCACTGCTGGGGGCTAGAAACCTTACAGGTGGGGCCAAATCAGCGGGTGTCCTCTCCTCATGATTACGGGCTCGGGTCCCTTCCTCGCTCTCTTGCTGCGCTGCCCCAGGAAGTAAGCAGCTCCGCTCCACTCATCCTCCTCGCTGCCATGTATGCCACACCAGAGGCCCACAGGCACAGGAGCACCTGCCCCGGAGCTGGACTCTACGAGCAGCAGCCAAAATTAAACTTTTCCCCTGCAAGCTGACTGCCTCAGGTATTTGTCATAATAACAGAAAGCTGGCTAGTGGACCTTTTCTCT
This sequence comes from Capromys pilorides, assembly GCA_004027915.1. NCBI lineage: Eukaryota > Metazoa > Chordata > Mammalia > Rodentia > Capromyidae > Capromys > Capromys pilorides. Next base: position 24,491 of record PVKN010002020.1, read on the forward strand.
AAAAGTGCCTTCCATCTCGCTGCCTCAGTCATGCTTCACATCATCTAGCCGATGACTATGGAGCTGCCCGGAGGTCAGGGGTCTGCAACCAGACCATGACACAGGAATGACACCGCTACTTCCATACAGCTGAAGTCATAAGAGGTGAAACCAATGTTCAACAAGTTCTGAGTGTGATGGGTATGAGGGAAGAAAACCCATTACCAAGCTTAAAAAGTGAGAGTATTGCCAGGCCAACCCTGTCCCCAGGGCACACTAAGAAGGCCACTGAGACTGAGCGTGGTGGCATGAACCTGTAAGCTTAATGCTTGGGAGGCTGAAAACAGGAGGATCACTATGAGTCCAATTTGTGTAGTGAGACCCTCTAGACCCTGTACTAAATGCATACAAAAAAAAAAAAAAAAAAAGAAGAAGATGGTATAGGCAGGAGCCCACCATAGATAAAAAATTCATTTTCCTGTAGCCATTCTACACTATATATTTAAAAGTTGACTGCAACTGGTTTTGAATAAGCATATGATTCAGTTATATCTATAAGTTATGAAGATAAAGTAAAATCTGTCTCACAGAAAGATACTAGGATACAAATATTTCAAGATGTAGTCATGAATGGATGAAGATATTAAAGTGCAGATGAAGTAATTCATCAAATTCTAAGAAAAACAACACCGAATCAAACCATATTTGCAAGGACCAAAAACTGGAGACACCTTAAGAGTGGGCTGGAGGAGCACAGAGTGCGAAGAAGGACAAGGATCGAAGCGACAGCTGATGACTCGGTAAAAAACAGAGGCCAAAAACAATGACATAGGCTTTTTTAAATGTTGAAAAAATATTAGCCTAAAATTTTACACTCAAGAAAGTCCTTCAAAACCAAGATGCACTAAAAATCTTCAGAAGGACTAAAACCAGAGACCTCGTCTCTCCCAGAGCTCTACTGCGAAAAGGAAACCAGGGAAGGCTTCACGTCAGTACTGAGTCACAGCCTACAAATGGGAGGAGAGGAGGAGGCGGGCTCTGCAGGCATGGCCGCGACTTCAGAGCTCAATGGCAATGTGTCACTGACACACGCCCTACAAGCTCCTTCATTAAGGGAAACAGGCACGGTGGGTGCTGCCGCAGAGACTCCTGTGGTGAATGAAAGCGCACAGGCGAGGCTGAGCGCACGACCAAGTCACACACGATGCCCTGCGCTGGAACCATGCCGTCATGCAGTGAGTCTGCAGAGAACTAAGAATTACTAAGAACGTCAACAAGTGGACAGTCCAGTGAGTCAGAAAGCACAGGCAGCTGGCCATACCAGCAAGGAGTGCCAGGTGGCTCCTCCGAGTTTTACTTAATTGATACTTCGCATGCGTGGAGAGCAAGCAGGCATGCTTGTTAAGTAGGCAGTCCTAGTTAATTTCTCTTGCTGCTGACACTCAAAATTAAGGGGGTAAAGGTTTATTCAGCTCACAGTTTGTGGAGGTCTCAGCGCATAATCAGCTGGCTCCCAGGCAGGGGGAGCCGGCACGGGGCAACAGCTCATGGCAGCAAAAGCCACACGAGTGGAAGGGTCAAGCAGGCCTCTTCTCCTCCCTTATTCTGCACGCAGGCTACCTGCCTTGGGGGGCCTAGCACCCACACCTGTAGTCCTGGCACTGGATCAGGAACCAATCACAAACTCTCAGTTAGGCCACCTCCAATAGCCGAACCCCATGACCACAGGAGGCTACGAACCATAATATACGCTTAAAAAATAATTTCATTGCTGTGAGACACAAAGGTTGATGAGCAGAATAAAACATTTGAATTTTGTGTTATAAGGAAGGTCTAGTGTCACAAGTGACTTTATCCAGATTGTGCCAACAATGAAAACTTGTCAGAAGGAGATGTGTCAATTACCAGACCAGCTGAGACCTTCTGCACACATGGGATTCAAGAGCTTCACAGGCTGGTCATCCTCTGCCAATTCCTAAACGTAATAAAGTAAGTGTACATTACAGGATAATCTAGGCCAAGGCACTAAATTTGAAAAGTAAATATTAATACCTAGAGATGGTGATTCAAGCCATAAAGGTTGATGTTGAGAGACTATTTAAGGAGAGAGAGACTGAAAGGTGACTTAGAGAAAGACCAGGAATCGGAGCGGCAGGAGGAGCAAGAGAGCCAGGAAGGAGTTCGGAGGAGACAAGCTACTTTCAGAGAAAATTGTGTTGTTAAAAAGAAAGTGTGAAGGGTCTACTGAGTGCTGTGGAGAAAAAAAAAAAAAAAAGCATTTTGAAAAGGGCTAAAGTGCTGGAGAAAAAGTAAATGCCATGTTCAGAATTTAAAAATCTCGGTGGTTAAGGAGCTTACCTATACTGTGGAAAAAAGGCTGGAAATACCTGAGTGGGAAACCGAATGGAGGCTAAGCTCTTTAAAACAGAGGGGATCCCATCACTGTGATAAGATGTCTGGGACAGAACTGTGTTAGCAGAGAGAAGCCAAGATGGAAAACAGACAGAACGGGTAAAAGCAAGCACAAAGCAGACGGGAATCACTCAAGAGCATGACGTGCACCAGCTGAATTTCATCCAAGTCTGTTAATTTTCAATATCTAGATGGATACTGCCCTTTATCTCCTCCTAAATGTAAGAATACCTGGAGATATTATTTTGATACAACGAAACTACCTCAGCTTTTCTAGGTAAAGAAACTAAGCAAAGCTTAAAAATTTCTGCAGTCATCAGCTGCTTACGCTGACAGTGAAGCTGGGACCCCCTTCATCCTGTACTCCGGGTGTAACAGGAAACCTTTCATGTCCAGGCATCAATGCTGAGAAGACAAGGTTCCTGGGTAGGTGTGGGGTGGGGGATCAAGGGTCTCGTCCTCCATGTTCACCTTGTGCCGGACTAGATACCCAGCATACCAGTCTACCATGTCACACAGCAGCTTCAGCTGCCTCCTAGCAACTTAGCGACATGACGTACCAGGCACTGTTAGCCTTTAAGGGTGATGAGAGGCTGGCATGAAGATGCAGGATCCGCACTCCAAGAATGGTGCACGCCTCCAGGGAAACCTTTCGTCCCCTGTCCATGCACGCCCGTAATCCAGCAGTGCCACATGCCCAGGCCTCCCTGACTTCCCTTTCCAATCTGGCTCCAATTCTAAACTCATGGTACCACGTACTGTGGTTTCTGTCTAGCTGTCCCCCAAAGCCTCATGCAGGCAGGAGTCTAGATGCTGTGATTGATTCATCATCCAGTGGTGGGATTGCAGGTGTGAGGGCTGCACCCACCCTGGGGCAGGAAGCCTGCTTACAACACAAGGGAGGGAGAGAGGTTCATTCTCTGCTGCTCCTCCCGTTCCGCTCCTGCTGCTCTGCTGTTCTCCACCGCCAGGAGCTGCTGCCCTCGGCCATGTGTCACTCTGCCTTGGAGCCAGCCGAGTATGGACTGAAACTCCCACAATCCCCACAAACTGTGAGCTAAGTAAACCATTCCTTCCTCAATTCTGAGAGTCAGGTATTTTGTCTCAGCAATGAGAGAAAAGTAACTAAAACACCATGTTTGACGCACAGGCCTTTTTTTTATAACCGAATTCAAACTCAGGACCCTGCACTTGCCAGGCAGATGCTTGCATCGCTGAGCTATATCCCCAGCTGAAACAATGATCTTAAAATGATGCCTGTTTTAACTGTATGACCAATAGTAATTAGTATTTACATTTATAACATGATAGTGATCTTAGCCATAAGCTCACTAACCAATGTCAGAAACAAACCAATGCACTGAAAGTTCAAATACATACTACATCTTTCCCTGTTTTTCATCTATGTGGCTAGAGTTTTTGTGTGTTTAGATGATTATATATGTAAATATGTATTGCCCCTATTTATACAGAGGATGAGTTTCTAGATATTGTGCAAACAGTAATATCTTTAAATCTACAAGTCTTCTATAGCATAGTAGTTCTATATAACTTACACATACACTACTATATACTTTAAATCATCTCTAGATAACTTATATTACACAGTAGTCTAAGTACTGTGTCAACATTTGATATAAATACTGTTTAGCAAGCAATGATGTGAAAAATGTCTGCATTTGTTCACCAGAAAAGCAAACTCTTTTCAAGTCCCCTCAGTCTATCCTTGGTGAAATCTAGGAACGCTGAACCCTGAGATGCAGAGGGCAGACAGAGAGCGCGCACGTTCACACTAACTGAGCCCGAGAGTCGTTCCCAGTTCCTCCGTAGAACACTAACAGTGTCCTAGAACCAACACATTCCAGTAAGGGCACATGAGTACAAACCAGAGAGAAGGAAAGACTCCAAACGCAAGCCCACCCTGCCTCTGGCAGCCCTCATAGGCCATTTTAGGAGGGCTGCTAGCGACACTCTCTTCAGACATGGACTGTTAATGCCAACCTGAAGCAGTCCCACATCAGCCAGGGGTGTCAGAGTGGAGAAGCAGCCTGTGGCTCAGGAGTCTTCAGTGAGCACCCTGGCCGCCCCACCTTGCCCTTCCTCCACTCCCACCTCTCTTCTGTGAGAGCACTCCACATGCCAAGGGGCGTAGCTGCACTGAGTATAGGAACTGGGCCTACATGTTCCTCAGACCCAGCTTTCTGCCAGGTGGGGCTGAAAAGGCCAACGGTAACTCAGGAGGTCATCAGAGGAGAGCCACCCGTGGGCAGCGAGGCAGGCGCTGGCTCAGGGCAACACCTGTGAGTCAGCCAGAAGCTGCTCTACTGGAACCTTCCCTGCGCTGATGCCACTGTCTCTCCTTTCCTCCCAATGTAAGAAAAACCTCTGTGCACCTCTGCATGTGGCTGGAAGGAAGTGGAGAGAGGAGAATTGAAAAAGAAAAATGATCAAAGCTGCCACCACCCAACATTCAGGCAATCAGCAGGAAAATTTCACCAAACAACCAGATGAACAGATTTATTTATAGAGACCACCAAGGCCTGCCAACGCCAGCACAGCTGAGTCCAGGCCACTGGATTCACTGGTATCCCGGATTTCACTTCGGATTGAACCTCTGAATGACAACAACTCCAAAATTCTAATGCCATCCTGGAAAGAGCAACTGTTTATTGTGGTTTTAGAATTCAAATTAAGGGCATGCACATATTCTTAGGGCAATAACAATGATTTACCTGAATGTGCAATCCAAGATTTTGGAATATAACGCTATGAAAAGTCACCATTGGAGCTACACACCAAACTACAGATCGCATTTAGATTAAGAACACACAGATTTATAGCGACAGAAGGTTGATTAGCGGTTGCCAGAGGCTAAGAGAAACAGACAAGGAGAAAGCAACTGTGAACGGACTTCCCTTGGGGTCACACAGATGTTGCAGAATCAGACACTGGTGATGGCTGCGCAAATCATAACTATAATAAAACGCTAATGAATCGTATAATTTAAGGGCATATTTTACGGTAATTGAATTAAATCTTATTTTAAAAAAAATGCTGTCCCAGTTTCCTAGCACTTGCATTCATCCAGCAAGACCACACTGAGATGCTAGATCCAGAGGAACACCACCACCGGGCGTGCTAACCAGATGAAACCAACTCACGGACTTCCAACTCTGACTCTGGGTGCAAGTTTTCTATTATTTTTAATGCATTTAAAATATACTTCTGCAGCTGAATTACTTTTAAGTGGTTCATATTCTGGGTTCATCTGAGGCTAATTTCAGAACACTGAAAGTGTCACATGTCACAGTAGCTCCGCCTTGTTTAGAGACAGACACTTCCCACTGCTCTTCAGAAAGAAAAGATGAACAGCAGATAAAATTTACTGAACAATCCTTTCCCAAGATGTTTCTTTTTGAACACGTATCTCTAAAGAAAAACCCCAAAACAGTGGTTTGGAAAGAGTTGATTACGATTGAGAAGATCAAACAGTATCACGCCCTTCACGCCTGCTCCTGCTTGCTACGCTCCAGGTTCTGGAGTAGAAGGGACAATGCGGCTGGAGGTGGAGAGGGTCACGGCCATGGCCTGCAGGTGGGAGGCGGCCTCTTAGGAAAGCTTCCATGCTTTTTTTTTTTTAAATTTTAATCAGAAAAAAAGATAAAATAGCAATGAAACAGTTTCAAAACAGGTTAGTAGGATAGTTATAATAATCAGTACATATCAATACATGGCATATTGCTGTCTTAGTAGTAATTATTCAGAGGACAAGAGGCAGGCATGACATCGTCTAACGATATTAGTACAAACTTCTAGTCTCAATGAACTAGGAAGAAGGAGCTGTACATCTAACCTAACTCTGTGTATACACAAAGGTGCTGGACACGGTCCATTCTCTGATCAAATCCAAATTAAGAAAAGCCATGTTGTGTTGGTGTACAGACACTAGCCACACAACCAGCAGCGGCCTACTTGATCCACGGCAGCCTTGTGACTTGGTTTAACAAAGGCTACGACAGAAGCGACACTGTGACTTCTGAATAAGAACTGGGTTTCAGGCCTGGGGAGATAGCTCCACAGCCTAAGTGCCTGCCTGGCAAGCTCAAGGACCCAGGTTCAATCCTTAGTACCATATGCTATGATAGCCCTAGAATGCTGGCTGCTCTGAACCAGCATCACAACTGGACATGGTGGCACATGCCCATAATCCCAGCACTGGGGCGGCTGAGACAGGAGGATCATTACAAGTCAGAGCTTCACGGTCAGACCCTGAGCCAAATACATAAATGATTTTTTAAAAAATGTAAGAGTTGGGTCTCACACAAATTCACTGATACTGTGTGAGCAAGTCTAGGCTAGCCACTCTGAAAAACAGCGAACTTCGAAGTCCTGACATACAAAATTGTTAAATGGCAGATTTCACCTGAGTGCCACTGTGCTGGGTGGCATCCCACGGCGGGGACCACATAAAGTACACCCACGACGTACAGGAGGCAGTGCACCTGCTCAGTGTCACGGCTTCCAGTCCCACCCACTGGCTCCTGGGTACAAACTTCACTGCAGAAGGACACTGCAGAAGGCAGGCCACTCGGGGCACAGTGACCAGGCAGCAGAGCAGGGTGACAGACGCACAGAGGAAGGGCCAGGGCTCAGACACAACCCAAGTCATGCCCCCAGGACCCACCCACAGCCGGGCTTCCCCAGCCCCAGTGGCACCCGCGCTGGGCAGGCTGAGAGCACAGCTGACCCATCAGGGTCACCAGGCAGGCGCTGACGGTGACTTGGTTTCTCTTTCACTTACACAGGGAAAGGAGGGTTGACCTGAGGTCCTCCAGGATCTGCACTAATCTCACCACACGGCCACAGGTGTCTCAGAAGCAGCTGGGGTCACACCCCACCAAGGCCAGGACCCGTTTCTAACACGGCTGAGGACAGAGCGCACGTCCCCACCACGGCGTCCACGTGCTGCTCAGAGCTCGCTCCCTCCCAGGAACGCACAGCACTGCCTCCCCCGCCTGCCTGTCCGGCACACGTACTGTCCCGTGGTTCCCACTGAGGGACCTTCGCACACTGCCCTCCAGCAACTCCACGCAGTCAGCTTGCGGATGAGTCGGGCTCACTCTCCACCATGAAGGCCCCATGAAGGGGTCAAGCCCCGTCCTCCTCACCGGGGTGGCCGCCTGCTCTTCGCATGCTCACTGCCTCCTGTGACCTGCACCCAGAACTTCCCAGCATCCCAGCAACTAACGCGAACGCTGGTCGCAAAGGGGATCTCAAAGTTTCAGGAGTTCAAGAAAAGCCCTAGAAGTTCAAATGCAAGAAACCTTTAGTAAAATAATCCTGCAGCTATGCATCTACACAGATACTTTCTCTTAATGGTAGACATCAAAGCGATGCAGAAAATGTTGTAGAACAGATGTAAGCAAGCAAACCTCCAAGATAAACAACCGAACACATTAAGAAACAGTTATTCTGTGTGCATTCAAGTGAAGAATTACTTGTAAAGAAAAAAATGACTCAATTTGACTTTAATACACAAAGCATCTCTGGCGTAAAGGGTCTGTGAAATTATTCTCTTCTGCTCATTTCCTCTGGGAATACTGAGAGCTGAACTCCAAGTAGTACAAGCAGAACTAGTGAGCACACATCCGTCTTCGCAACAACGTGACTTACTGCAGTGTTCCACTAAAAAGAATGGCTAAAGAGACACACCTATACTAAAGGGTTGCTGCCCAAGTCAAGCGTCCAGGAGAAATTTAAGGTCTACAAGTCAGCCTACACAACAAGCCTGCAGCATCAAGTTCCACTAGCAAGATGACTACGTCTGTCCTACCCAGGATGGAATTACAGAAGCCTAATTTACTTCCACATCCGAAGCAGTAAAGCAATGCAAGCAGACATAGGAAATGACGGCTTTCAGGAGGCTGGGTTGGACACAGCCACTGGGAACGGAAACAAGCAAAGTTAGCATATGAAGTGCCCTGGGTGTCTCCCCTGAGGCTCATAGCAAGCCACCCAGAAGGAGCTTGGCTGATTCTCTGAGCTACTGTGATGAAGCCGGAGTCTGAGAAGCCCTGAAAGATAAACAATTCTAACCAAGCAGCGACCCCCCAGGATGCACAAGCACTGCCGCCCTAGTAATCTAAGATGACATGTGTGACCACGACTGTGACAATCCAGCCGAGACAGAGTAGCAACACTGATGCAGCCGCCCCAGCTGGACATGGAGCAAACCCTGAAACACACAGGTGTCCGCTGAGCAAGGGGAAATAGTCTAACTAGTTACGGGGATTAAAGACAGCTAGTCACCAGAAGGCAGACCGTGCCAACCCAGGGGCAAGGCAGACCATTTGCCATGCCGAAAAACAAGCCCAAGGGAAAAGCCTGGAACAGAGCCATTAGGGGTTGCATATTTGAAAGCAAACTTCTCAGAGCTGGTCAGATAAGTGTAAAAGAAAGGAAAGGAAAAGCCAATAAAACAGAAAGCCAGCAGAGATAAGATAAATCCTGTGAGGAGGGAAAAAGGATATCTGGAGTTCTTACAATGTTATTACTGACGTGCCAAGTTGAGGAAACGTGTGCGCATGCTCCCGTGGGTTACGCTGGACACACGCAGTAGCCCTTCCCAACACTGGGAAGCCCTGAGCTTAAGGAGAGGCACAACGTGGCCGCAGCTTTACAAGATTAAGTCCATGGCTGGCTCACTCTAAGGCACAGAGACAGGGCAGAGGTGCGAGGCAGAGCGAGTCTTGATTCCTGGTGGCGGGAACGCAGAACAGGACACCAGTGCCAGAGGAAGGGGCTACACCAGACCTAGTGCCAGAGCTGATGCCTCCAGGAAGCAGACAGAGGTGTTGCTGATGCCCTAGGCATTTCCTGATCTAGACGCTGGCACTTCACAATTAATGGTCACAGTACACCCCTAACAAATGGACAATCACACACGCCTCCTCAAACCATATTTAATCTCCAAATAAAGACAACAGCAAGTTCGCATTTCACCTAATATGCTACAACTCTCATGCATGTACACAACTAGATACATCCTAATTCTCTTCCTAAGCCATCAAAAGCTTCTACATTGTTCAATAATCTAAGTCATTCTCCACTGAGATGCAAAGAAAACTCTTAGGTTCTGAACTTCTGTAAAAATAGAAAGCTACGTAATCCCTAAGAACGTGGCACACCGTCGACTTTCCCATTCCAGAAGTTTGGAATGGAGGACAGAGAAGAACAGGACTGGAACGTCACAGAGCACACACGAAAGCCTAGACCTGTGTCTAGTGTCCAGGGAGCAGAGCCACAAGAAGCGACTGTCAGAGGACTGGGCAGCCCCACCCCTGGACCTGCGGGCTGTAGCGCATGGACCTGGTGGTGCGGTCCCCACACGGCCTCTGCTGGGCTGGCTCCACTCACGGCCTCAGCTCTCCCTGGCACGTGCTGCCTACTCTGGAGTCTCCAGGGCACCCTGGGCTTCGCTGCCATAGCATCACCCACTACCCCCTTACCCACTGGCTACTTCCTGGCCTCCTAGGCCTTTGTTTGAAATAGGAAGGAAATCCTCCATGATCCTATAAGTCACGCGCTCTGCATCCCGGTAAGAGCAGCACCAGGCAGACGCTGATGGTGCGCGCTCTCGGCAAGCAGAAGCCGGCCTCCTGGGGGTCACAGCTGCAGCGGCCTCTGTGCGGCCCAGGAAACCAGTCTCCCAGGAGGCTCTTCTCAAGCAGGGAATCGCTTCTCAAGTGAGCAGAGACTTTTGCACTCTTGCGCCTCTGATGGGTGGGGGCTTTGATATTCCTAAAATGCCCTCAGCTATGTCTTTCTTGTCCCATTTGAAAGTATTTCATGTTATTTTAATGATCCTAATCCGGGCAGCGCCATGCACACTGTTTCTGGCCACAGCTTTATAAACGGATCCTTTGGGGATAAAATTTAAGTTTTTTAAATGTCTCTCTGCTCTGCTTTTCGAACAAGTTTAATTATTAATCTGCTAAAAGCAGCCAGCAATGTCATGCCACCGCCTGAGTGTTTGGCCGGCTTGAAACTCCTTTCACTAGATTAATTACTCCATTGTCCTTAATCTCAGCTCCTCACAGTCTAAGGACACAAGCAAAATGCAGACATTTTTTTCCCAACAGGAAACAAGCAACACCCTAGTCCACTTGCCAACAACAATCTTCATTCCCAATTAGAGCCTGCTGAGCCCACCCTCCGCTGTCCACGTTTCTACCCGGCGTGCGACCCTCCACACTCTGACCAGAACCGCCCCAGGCTCTGCGTGTAGCACTCTGGCAGCTCGCTCCTTTGCCCTGCCAGCTCCTCCCAGACTCCTGCACACCAGGCCCAAAGGCGTGAATCACACGGCTGAGTCGGCGCAGCACGGCCCATTTCCCGGGCACCAGTTCTCTGCACAGTAAGCGTGCGCGTTCCCAGGACACAGCACCTGAGCCTCAGCTTCATGGGATGGGGAGTCCTATGGCTCAGCAAAGGCTTCGTCTACGGTCAGCTGGCCTCACGGAAGGAAGCCACGGCACAAGGACGTGATGGAGCTCAGTTCCTGGGGGCTGCGGGGAGAGCAAGGAAACAGCGCCAGAGAGGAAGGAGCCCGGACCCTACACAGCCCCCAAGTCACGTCTCCACAGCCCTCCCAAGGCTGATGCGGCTTCAACAGCTCCCAGGGTATTTTAACTTCAGAAAAACTAACACATCATCGGTATGCATGATGTTAATGATGATCTGTACAGAACATGAAATCGAAATAAATGTATTGATACAAGTATGTGAGGCTGAACTAAATAGGTAAAAAGAGGAGGCAACAGAAACTACCTGTGAGTCAAATATATATAAAAAAGATCTTGGAAGCAAAAGACAAAAGAATCTTTTTTGGGGTACCTGGGATTGAACTCAGGACCTTGCACTTGACAGGCAGGCACTTATTCTACTGAGCTATCTCCTTGGCCAAAAGACAAAAGAATCTTACTGTGATTAACAATTGATTTACCATCAAGAACAAAGAGGCCAGAAAGCGGAGTAGGACTGCATATTCACAAAGATGAATCAAAAAATGAGGGTAAAATGAAGATTCCTGGACAAACAAAAGCAGAGAGAAATCACTGCCGCAGACCTACCTGGAGCAAGAGCATGGGGAAAGTTCTCTAAACTAAGAGCAATGATCAGCCTGAGCAAGTCAAAGCAACAACAAACCCAGAGCCTTAATTAAGATAATCATGAAGATAATTACAAGGATAGCATAATTGTGTGTATCTTCCTTTTCTTTGTTTGTTTGTTGGGGTGCTGGGGATCAAAAGCATTGCCTTGTTTGTGCTGAGGATATTTAACCAATATGTTGCAACCCACCCCTTTCCTTCTTATGAATCTGCAAAGCAATTATATAAAACACTTTTTTTTTTGGTACCAGGAATCAAACTCAGGACCTCACCCTTGCCAGGCAGATGCTATGCCACTGGACTAAATCCCCGGCCCACAATTACACGAAACAGTCTGCGTACAGTCACATGCCAGGCCCTGCAGTAATAGTCCACAATAAGATATAGCTACTTAAGCACATCTAGCAAGACTACTAGTGGCACAGTGACCAGTCAGAGCTCAAGCGAGGTTGGTGAGGCTCAGCACCCAGCAGGGGGCAGCGCCCCTGGCCACTGATTCCTAAGAAGAAAGGCAGGTGCCAGAAATGACTACCAAGCACGTCGCCTAATTGGCAGATGTAATTTAAAGTCCCCTGGACCCCAAAGTCACAGTCATAAGTGCCTTTCTAGGTTTGCAGCACATCACTGCAACAGACAGAGCACCACACGGGTCCAGCTACAGCCCCGGGAGGAGTGTACTTCTACAGTGAGCTGAAACGAGTATCGTACAACTTAAAGTCAACACAGCCAAAAGTAGCAAAAAGCCACAAACCTAACATCTTAAAAACAATGCATAATCATTAAAGAAACTGAACCATTTTTCTTCAAAAAATCTTAATGCAAAGTAAATTACTAAATAAGGAACAAAAAAACCAAAAGCAAACCTAACACATGTAGAGGGAAAAAAGCAGATTTAAGCCTGATCATTAATATTAAATCAGTAATCAGTAACACTAAAAGGAAATTGATGGAGAGGGATAGTAAGACTGAGTATAGTAAAAACTAACATCACGCTCCTGGTAGGAAATGTAACCTAGATCCAATGATTTATTTTTAATATAAAAAATGGAAATGATATGCAATGCAAACATCGAACACAAGGGATAAACAACAGCTACACCAACAGCATAAAAAGTACCTTAAATAAGAATGCTACTAGGAGCACCTCGTACCAACACAGGGCCAAAGTGCTGGAAAGTACAATAAATATAAAAACACATGTACCTGATGGGGCAGCCCAAAATTACATAAAGAAAATGTTGAGGTAATTAAAATGGTGAGGACTGAAGGTATAGCTCAGTGGCACAATGTCTGGCTGGCAAGTGCAAGGTCCTGAGTTCAGTTCCTGTAACCTATGGAGATTTCAATTTTTCATTTTCAGGAATGAGAAATAAAAGACATTAAAGAGGACCTCAGAAAATGGAAGGTTATTTCCTGTCCCTGAATAGGAAGAATCAACACTGTGAAAATGGTCATACTCTCAAAATTGTTGTACAGATCCAATGAAATTCAGATTAAAATATCCTAAATATACCCCACAGATCTAGAGAAAACATTCATAAAAGTCTTCTGGAACCAGAAGAGACTTACAACACCAAAAGCAATCCTGGGCAACATGTCAAAGGCAGGAGGCATCACAATTGCTGACCTACAAAGCCACTGTGATAAAATCAGAAGAGTACTGGCAAAAAAAAAAACAGACCCTGCAGCCAACAGAACAGATTAGAAGATGCAGAAGCAACTACGAACACACCAAAACACCTGTCTTTGACAAAAGGGCCAAATATGATCACTGGAAGAAAGATGGCCTCTTTAACAAATGGTGCTGGAAAAACTGGCTCTCTACATGCCAGAAACTAAAACTAGACCCAGGTCTATCACCATGCACTAAACTACAGCTAAAATGGATTACAGATCTAAACATTAAAACAGAAACTCTAAATCTCCTGGAAGAGAAAGTAGGTGGAAATCATGAAAATATCGGGATACGCAAATATTTCATGAACAAAAATCAAACTGCATGGGAAAATGTTGAAATAATTAACAACTGGGACCTTCTTTTACTGAAAAGTTTCTGCATATCAAAAGAAATCACCAACAGAGTGAAAAGACAACACACAAACTAGAAAAAATCTTAACTATTAATCACTCAGACAGAGGTATTCTATCTTTTTTTTAAAGGTATTCTATCTAGAATACATAATGAACTAAAAATCATTAGGTGGGGCTCCAAAATTTAAAGACACAATCCAAAAATGGGCATTCTTCTCACAAGAAGAAATATGAAAGGCAAACAAATATATGAAAAAACGTTCCACAACACTGGTCATGCGAGAAACATAAACTAAAATGATGTTGAGACACCATCTCACCTCAGAAAGAAGGGCTGTCATAAAGAAAGCAACTAATAACAAATGCCGGAGAGGCTGCAGGGCAAAAAGGAACTGTTCTCCACTGCTGGTGGGAACGCAGATTGGTACAATTATGGAAATCAGTGTGGAGACTCCTCAAAACACTGGGACTGGAACTTCCACTCAATCCAGCCATTCTTCTTCTGGGAATTTCCCCAAAAGATCTGAAAACATCATATCACAGTGATATATACGCACCCATGTTTATAGCAGCCCAATCTGTGAGAGTCAAATCTTGGAAACAACCAAAATGCCCCACACCTGAGGAATGGATGAAAAAGATGTGGTATTTTTATACAATGGAATATCATTCAGCTATAAAGAAAGACAAACTTAAAGCCTTCCCAGCTAAGTGGATGCAATTGAGACTATACTCATAAATGAAATAAACCAGGCCCATATGTGTAAATTTAGTATTGTCTCTGCAGAGTAAGAATTCAAAAGAAGAAATAAAAACTAAATGGTATAATAGACACAGTTAAATGGAAAGTAACAACTTAAGAATTAAACAATGAAGAGAGAAGGAGAAAAGATAGGAAAGAAGGTAGGAGAGAAAAGCATATATATATATATATATATATATATATATAGGCTAAGGCAACTGTCCTAAGAACATCCATTGTTTGAAAACAGCAGTTTAAGGGTTAAGGGTTAAGATTCACACCTAGACAGACTCCCTATGCTGATAACTGTGAAATAAGCAATTACACTGAGAACAACAATGTGTAATACCAAACCCGTGCTTCAAATACCTGGCATCTTGGTCTTCTAAATGTGTACCATTTCTAATGTCATATTAATCATTACTATACTCTTTTTAAAGAAATTTTTAAAGGTAATAAAAGCATACGAGAGACAAGAACAAAAATTTAAGTTTTCTTGAAAGCATGTGGTAATATTCAATCATATGCCTCATCTTGCATAACTATGTCTGTTAATCTGAGCAACAGACTTGATGATAAAAATAGGCATTATATCAATCATTATTAATCAGCTATTCTAGTTTTGAAAATCTAACTTACGTATTTTTTTTTTTTCGTACTTAGGACAGGGTCTACAGGGTGTTCAGTATCTCATTACATAGATCAGACTCATAGTGAGTCTCCTGTTTTCAGCCTTCCAAGCTCTGGGATTACAGGGGGCCCCACCACACCCAGTCTCAATCTCTTTCTCAGCTCACCCCATGGGTGAGGCTGGCATGGCAGGCTGGGGACTCAACCCCATCCAGCTGTTGCGCTCTGTGTAAGCAGGCGCTTTAACCCACTGAGCTATTAGGCCAGTCCCAGTATTGTTATATGTTACCATATTTATGTCTTTGTTTTTGTTTTTCTTTCTCTTGTTTTTACTCTTCAAAACAAAATGAAATTAAAAAATTAAAAACAAAAAATAAAAATGTCCTCTAATTATTATAGAACTATGATAGAAATCAGAAACATGGAAATTTGGTAAATTACCAAACATGTGGAAAACAACCAACATATTTCTAAAAAAGTTAAATGTAAGTGTCCCAGCTGGGGAGACAGCCCAGTGGTCTGAGTGCCTGCCTGCGAAGTACAAGGACCTGGGTTCGACTCTTGGTGCCCCATGCCATGCTGGCCCCAGAGACACAATCATTCAGTGCAGGCCACAAAAACTGGACGTGGAGGTGCACACCTGTAATCCCAGCACTGGGGAGGCTGAGACAGGAGGATCACTATGACTCCAACGTGCATAGTGATACCCTGTACAAATAAATATTTTTTTTAAACCTTTAAAAATAGAAAGGGCCTGCTAGACAGCTCAGCAGACTAAAGCTTAGGCAGAGCACAGTGGCTGGAGTTCAATGCCCGGTGGGCTGTGCCGGCCCAGCCCCATCCCCAAGCACATGGAGACAGCAATTGAGATGGGACATGGTAATGCACCCCTATAATCCCAGCGCTCCGAAGGCTGAAAACAGGAGAATCGTGAAAAGTCAGGTCTATGTAGTGAGACCCTGTGGATCTTGTAGGCTGTACTAAATCCCCAAAAAGATTAAAACTACAAAAGTAGGTCTCCCAACAATTGTAGTCCTACATTTACACTGAAGATAAATTAAAAGCATACGCACACATAGAACTGATACATATTCATAGCATCAATACTCAGAACACATAAAAATGAAAAAATAATTATCATGTCTCACTGAACTTCATTATCAAATGAAGAAGACATAAAGAACATATGGCCATACAACAGAATATTACATGGCAATAAAAAGCATAAAGTACAGACACATTCTATCACACAGACAAATCTTGAAAACATTATGCTCGGTAAGAGAAATCAGTCACAAAATCCCATGTACGCCACGATTCCTTTCATGGGCAAAATCAGAACAGGCAGGTCTACAAAGACAGACATGAGACCACTGATGAGCACAGGCACGCAAGGCGGAAGCCACAGCAACGAGCGCTGCTGAGTAAAGCTGCTCCTCTCCAGGAACACGAAAGCGCTCTGCTAGTAAACCCTTCAGACCACACTAAGAGCCTCTGAACTGCACACTAGCCAATGCATTTAAGGATATGTCCATTACATTTGGTTGAAGATGTTAAAAGAAGGAAACAAAATATTTTCAGATACATGCACATTGAAATAACCCCCAGGCTAAAGAAAATGCAGAAGATTTCCTTTGGTTAGATGGATATTATAAAATAGAAATGTGGACCTACACACAGGAAAGAACCGACAGAGGCTGGAGCACGGGTACATGTGCGTATGTGTGTACACGGTCTCAGTTACTCTTCTTTTTGCTGGAACAAAATACCCGACATCCAACATGAAGGAAGGGAGGGCTGATTTAGCTCACAGCGTGTGGAGACTTCAGTCTACACTCAGCTGGCGCCCAGGCAGAGCAGCACACAGCAGTGGGCAGCAGCTCATGGCAGCAAGAAACAGCGAAGAGCAAAGGGAAGGGCAGCAGCGGGGCTCCCAGCCAGCCTCTCTCCCCTGCTTGTGTTATAAGCAGGCTACCCTGGAGGGGGGGTGCAGAACTCCCACAATGTCCCTGCCCTCCTCTTGCACACAATGAGCACGTTTACAAGGTAAGAATCCTGGCTCTCCACTGAGTGGCTTACTTAAACTTCTAAGCTTCTCAAGCTGACACTATGCATCCCTATATATCCTTAAAACTTTGCAATGTGCACACTTTATATATGCTTGAAAGTAGTATTTGAATAAAAATAACAGTATATCACAGGATTTGTGACTGTTTTAATAATATAAATGACCATTATAGCCTAGTCAGGGGAGGAAGAGATGGAAACACTTGCAATGTTGCTGTACGCGTGTGAATTGATAAAACATTACTCAAAAGCAAGTGTAATAGAGGAAAGATATATACAACGAACCTTTAATATGACATCTAAAATAACAAAATTATGCACAATTCCTAATAAAATTAGTAATAAAATTTTGCTAATGTGTGTAAAAAAGTATAACAATAAAAATAAAAAAGGAACAACAGACATGACTGCTAGAAACAAGTGATAAAATCTAAGCCATACTGCATCAATAATCATAGTAAATGTCAACGGCTTACAGACCCAAATTTAAAGGCAGATGGTGCCTACAGAAACACTTTACAAATAATGGCAACATAGGCTTCAAGTGAAATGAGGGAAAGACCTACACTGTACTAACACCAGTCAAGGGAAAGCTGATTTTATAGCAAAGAATATTGCCAAGAATAAAGACATTCACTGGACAATGATAAAGTGGGCAAACTTTTATGTCCAAAAGGACATAAAAATCCTAAATGCACTTATCCCTATAAAATACTTGACAATTAAGGATTCAAATAGTTCCAGAAATAAGGAAAAATAGGGCCATACTTACTGCCAGAAATTTAAATATCCCATTCTCAAAAATTAATTGAAATACATGACAGGGTCAGCAAGCTCATCTTAACAAAAGTGTGAAAAGAAGAATAGGAACTGAGCCAGGCCTGGTGGCGCATGCCTACAGTCCCAGCCCTGGGGAGGCTGAGTCAGGAGGATGGTTACAAGGTCAAGACCAGCCTGGGGTACAAAGTGAGCTCAAGACCCACCTGAACAGCATAGCGAGAGCCTGTCTCAAAAAGACCCAAAAAAACATGGAAAGAACTTCACCTACTGTGTCTGATTTATGTACTACTCCAAATTGCCCCGACCCCCAGGGCTTCAGCGGGTGCAGACCACCTAGGGAGGGGAATGAAGGGACAGGAGACACAAAGGAAGGAAGCAAGACAAGAGTCTGATCAAGCTGCGAAACTTCATTTTTTGCATAAGGCTTATATCCACACAGGGCAGGATGGGGGGGGGGGGGTAACGGGGAGGTCCACAGGGTAATGCTAATTGCTTTGTTGCTAGGCAACCTAACCTAGGGAATGTTCTTATCTTAACCGCAGGATGTTTTTAGCACCTTTTGCTGAAAGAGGTGTTAGGGAAGAGGAACTAGGGAATGCCAGCCATCTGTTAGAGGGTGCTTTGCTTAGACAAAAGGTCATGTTCCATGGCCCCTGACACCAAATAACAACAAAGTATACATTCTTTTCCAGTTTATGCCACAGTAACTCATATTCTGTGACATAAAATTTTCCAACACATGTATGAGTATTCATCACAAGTATGTTCTTTGACCATAGCGTTATTAAAAATCAAAAGCATACAGATACCTGACATAACCTTCAATGGTGGATAAACAAGCACCACACATTTAAGTGACCCCTGATTCAAAAGCAGAACGAAAAGAAGATAGAAGGCAGTTGTCGGTGCATGCAAGTGAAGAAAGTGCAATGCCATCTGTACAACATCAATGAAGCGGAAGTTTAAAGTACATCAACAACACGACGCATTAAAGTTAGAAACAAAGTTTCAAGTCAGTAACTTCACGGTCCCTCTCACAAAAAGGGAAAAAGATCAAATTAAACCTGAGGTAGGCAGAAGAACATTAATAAACACCATCAAAATGAAATTCAGTAAACTAGAAAAAAAAAATAATATGCATTCAAATCAGTAGGTCTTGGTGTTTGGCCCTGGGTTCTGTATTTTTTAAAAAAAGCTGCGAGGCCATGGCAGGTCTAATCTGTCAACAGGTCCAGTTTGTTTGGGACCAGGTAGGCTCCAGAACAAAACCCAGTAGGGCAGCCCAGCTTGGGACAGGGTGCCGGAACCTTTAGCAGAGGCCTGGGTTGGGACCCAGCTCTGAAACTCCCTGCGGAGAGGCCAGCGGTGAGATCCAGCGAGCTAAACCAGGAGCAGACCATGTACCAGGCGGACATGGCGCATTCACTGTCACAGCCACAGCAGGAAAAAGCGAAGAACAGCAGCCAGACCCACGCCAGGCCCCACTGGCTGAGTTCGAGCTTGGTAGAACCTGACTCCGTGAGCTGAGGAATCCTGCTTGGCCCAATCAGACCCAGACTTAAACCCAGACCTACAAGAGCATCCTCTGGAGACAGAAGTGGCACCAGGTAACTGGGGTGCACTACTCTGCCTGGAAGACTCCAGGTACATCAAGGGGGAGTGGCCAGACAGAACACAGGGGAACTAATCTAAATGCAACTTGCAATTTAACACTTGCGTGGCTACACAATCATAATGTTTGCTCTTATGGTCTAAAACACAAGCCCATTACTTACAAAAGTTTGTCAACTGCTAAATCTCACTACCCATTATTAGTGTTGCTAATTGTATTACTGTAAATAGAAAACTATATCTGCCTTAGCCACATGATCGATCTCTCTTAGGTAGTAATGTAGGAAGGTACTTGGTTAATAACCTAAACAAACCCTTACATAAAAGGACAGAGGACAGTTTCAAACAGAAACCAATAACTCACTTTCAATCAATAGAGAAGGCAAAACCTTGGGCCACACACAAAACAAGAATGTCTAACACAGAAGAGATAGCTAAAGAACAAACTCCATAAATAGTGGCTCTGATCACAGTCACACAGCCACCTACTATTAAACATTCATAAAGAGTATCCCAGAAGTAAAAGAGTTCTCTCTAAAATATAAAATGACAAAGAGAAGGATGAAAATGCATTCTCAGGCCACGAGCCCACCCAGGAGAAATGTAGGAAACACTACACAGAAGAGACTAGAAGTCACACACCTGAAGTCTCTGGAATAACAGCATCTGAACTAAAGAAACAACTCCACGAGGGTGTAGAGGAAATCAGATCAGAAATAATACCCCAAGCAAAAAAGGAAGTGATAACCATTACTAAAGAATTTCTAAGGGTTTCTAAAGAAGACAATGATGAAAAAAATATAGAAAAATGATAGAAATCTTGAATAAGCAATACAGAAAACAAATAGAACACATGAAGTAGAATCAAAGAGATATTCAGGAGATTAAAAACTCAATTAAAAGTTGGCAAAATCATCTGAATAAAAGTGAACATAGACTTTTAGACCTTTAAGACACTCTTGCAGCTAGTGAAGAGGTAAGGAAAGATCTCTTAAAAACTAAGATCCAGGAAATAATTCAACAGCTCCAAGATGATGCACAGATGAACAAAATAAGACTAAATGGCATCAATGAGAAAGAAGGAGTCAACATAGATGATATAAAAAAGAATATAGGCAGATGTAATAGCAGAAAACTTCCTAAATATGGGGAAACAATCTGACATTCAGGTAACTGAAGTATACAGTACTCCAAACAACATGAGCCCAATTAAAACCACACCCAGACATACAATAATCAAGATCCCAGAAATTCAACACAGAACAACATACTAAAAGCCATTAAAGAAATGAAACAGATCATATGTTTTTATTATTATTATTATTATTATTATTATTATTATTATTATTATTATTATTGCCGGCTCAGCCACCCAAAAACATCTGAATATACATATCTGTATCTAATCACAGAGCAATGAAACTGTAAATAAAAGACAAAAGAAACCACAAAAAAAAATCAATATGGAAATTAAATAACACCTTCCTCAACAACCACCCTGGGGGTGGGGTTCGCACAGCCTGTGGTGTCAGGAATTGAACCACGGTCCCTGTGGTTGCCTAAGCTTGCCTAAGCAGGCACTTTAGACCGCTGAGCCATCTCCCCAACCTGAAACAGATCACATTAAAAGGAAAACCCATCAGAATAATAGATTTTCTTTACGAACCAGCACATCAAAAAGAACATGGAGGAAAGTACTTGAAGTCCTACAAGAAAACAAATTGCAACCCAGACTGATATATCCTTCAAAACTCTCTTTCAAGTGTAATGGAGAAGTGAAATACTTCCAAGACAAAGAACTAAAGAAATTCATGATGACCGAAGCAAGCCTATACAGAG